>CAUYTI010079567.1:0-14374 GCA_963575145.1 Galago senegalensis | reverse complement strand
AATCCAGCCCAGGCCCACCGCCAAACAACAATGATGGCTGCAATCAAAAAATAGCTGGGCGTTGTGGCCAGTGCCTGTAATCTCAGCTACTTGGGAGGTGGAGGCAAGAGAATCACTTGAGCCCAGGAGTTGGAGGTTGCTATGAGCTGTGATGCTATGGCATTCTACCCAGGGCAACAGCTTGAGGCTCTATCTCAAAAAAAAAAAAAAAAAAGAAAGAAAGAAAGAAAAGAAAAGGGGTGTACCAGAGAAAGATGAAGCTTTTCTTTCCTCCCTTGGTGCTTAAAAAAGAACAATCTTGAGGGCGGCGCCTGTGGCTCAAAGGAGTAGGGTACCGGCCCCGTATGCCAGAGGTGGCAGGTTCAAACTCTGCCTTGGCCAAAAACTGCAAAAAAAAAAAAAAAAAAAAAAAAGAACAATATTGAAATCAGAAGGCCACAATGAACATACTTAACATTACTGAACCATAAACTTAAAAAATGGTTAGGAGAGTAAATTGTATATGTATTTCACCACAATTAAATCTTTTTTAATTCCAGTTTCTCCATCTCATTTTTCTACTCTTCCATGTAAATAAAAATGCTGGGTGATCATTGTTTTTATTTTTATTTTTTTTGAGACAAGAGTCTCACTTTGTGGCCCTCAGTAGAGTGCTGCAGCAGCACAGCTCACAGCAACCTCAAGCTCCTGGGCTCAAGCAGTTCTCTTGCCTCAGCCTCCTAAGTAGCTGGGTAGCTGGGACTACAGGTGCCTGCCACAACAGCTCTGCTTTTTTTTTTTTTAAGAGACAACGGCTTATTTTGTCGCCCACCGTGGAGTGCTGGAGTGCTATGGCATCACAGCTCACAGCAACCTCCAGCTCTTGGGTTTAGGCAATTCTCTTGCCTCAGCCTCCTGATTAGCTAGGACTACAGGTGCCTGCTGCAACGCCTAGCTATATTTTTGTTGCAGTTTGGCCAGGGCTGGGCTTGAACCTGCCACCCTCAGTATATGGGGCTGGCGCCCGACCCACTGAGCCATAGGTGCCATCCATGGCCCAGCTATTTTTAGAGACGAGGTTTCACTCTCACTCAGGCTCGTCTTGAACCTGTGAGCTCACGCAATCCACCCTGCCTTGGCCTCCCAGAGTGCTAGGATTACAGGTGTGAGCCACCATGCCCGGCCTTGTAGGGTGATCTTAACTCTGTTTCTAATTCGTCTCTTGTTTTCTCTATTAAACCTTCTTGAATCCGGTTTTTTGTTTTTGTTTTTTGAGACAGTGTCTTACTCTGTTGCCCTTGGTAGAGTGCTGTGGTGTCACAGCTCACAGCAACCTCCAACTCTTGGGCTTAAGCGCTTTTCTTACTTCAGCCTCCCAAATAGCTGGGACTACAGACGCCCACCACAACGCCCGGCTATTTTTTGTTGCAGTTGCCACTGCTGTTTTAGCTGGCCAGGGCCTGGTTTGAATCCGCCACCCTCAGAATATGGGGCCAGCACCCTACCCACTGAGCCACAGGTGCTGCCCTCCAATCAGGTTTTTGTCTCCTTTAGGTTCCTGAAACTACTCGTCAAGGTCACCGACTCTACATTGCCAAATTCAAGGTCTATTCATCTTCACTTGACTTCTCAGCAATACATAGCA
This sequence comes from Galago senegalensis, assembly GCA_963575145.1. Classification (NCBI taxonomy): domain Eukaryota; kingdom Metazoa; phylum Chordata; class Mammalia; order Primates; family Galagidae; genus Galago; species Galago senegalensis. Next base: position 12,750 of record CAUYTI010079567.1, on the reverse strand, counting down.
TAGTTGACCACTTCCTTCTGAAAACACTTTCTCTACCACTATACTGGGTTCTCTTGGTTTTCCTCCTACCTCACTGCCCACTCCATTTCCTTTATTCGTTCTTCTATCTGCTTAATGTTGGAGTGTCCGGGGCTTAGTCCTTGATTATCTTCTCCAGCTACATGTACTCCCTTGGTGACCTCAACCACTCTCATGACTTTAAAAATGACATCGGCTAATGATGGTCAGATTCACATCCCAGCCCAGAACGTTCTTCCTAACCATACATATTTGAATAGAAAACTACCTCCTCAAAATCTCCACTAAAACTGAACTCCTGATTCCCCCCACCCACCTGCTTTAGCCTCTGCTCTCCTCCTCTTCCCAATAATGCCATCTATCCAGGCAAGCACTCTTTATCTGAGCAGTTTCATCAAACCCATTAGGTGACTGACCCTGACTCAACTCATGCTGCTTGGCCAAAGTCACCACTAACTATTGCCTGAGTAACTCCCTCCAATGGCCTCCTGATAAGGTCTCCCTGCTTCCACCCTTACCTTTTTACATCTATTTCTAACATAGCAGCCCAAGTGATTCTCTCAAAATGTCAGTCAGATTGCCATTTCTCTTCTCAAACCCTGTAATGGCTCCCCATTTGTCACAGAGTAAAATCTACAATCCTTATAATGGCCTACAAAGCCCTTCAAAGTTTGCCTTTTTCCCATTATATCTCTGACTTCCTTCCCTCCCTTTCTTCCTCTACCTTGATCCAGCCATATCATTCTTCTGGCTCTTCTTAAATGTGCCACCCATGCTCTTGTTTTATACTCTTTGTTCTGGTCCCTCTGCCTGGAATGCTCTTCCCAGATGTCTGCTTGTGATGCTCTGCCCTCTTTCTACTCTACTTTCTCTTTTCCATAGCATTCAACATATTCTCATATTTTGTAGAACTTTTTACAGGTTACAAGGTTACACAATATTCCCTAAAAGTGGGTATATTTCCAAAATATTCTTTAGATTAAATTTATAGTTAGTCAACACTTAACTGGGTGCAGAGTGCCCTAGGTCCTTAATTGGTACCATGAAGTCCAGTTGCCCAACTTCTAACAGTAAGTCTTAAAAATAAACAAATCTCCAGATGTCAACACATAGACTCATCTGGCCTTATTAAAGCCTAACCAATAGCACCCTGCATAAAATGGTTGTTCAGATTAACAGTGACTGCCACCACCACTATCCACCAGATTTGTTATGTTCACTGATACATTCTGAGAGCCCAGACTGGTGCCTGAGACATTGTAAATAACAAATAAATGATTTTTTTAAGGCTTAGAAATGTAGGTGCTCAATAAAACTTGGTATCACTATTAAGACACAGGCTCAAGTTGGAGTCTACAGTGTGGTTAAAAGCAGACAGGCACGCTTGGAGCTGGGCTTTAGGAAAATTAACATTAACAGTGTTCAGGACTCAGTGCAGGAGGTCGAGTACAGGCCTGCTGGGGGTCTGGGAAAATGGAGGCAGAAGGTGAATCTGGTACTTTTCAACCATCTCAGGCCTCTTCCCTCACTTTTCTAAGTCTTATCTTTAGAGGACCCAATATTCAACACATACTCTGTGCCTGGTGCCGGGCTTACAAGAAGCAGTCGTGTCCCAGTTTCCTGGAAAACTCCTACCAATCCTTCAATACCCTGCGATACCCTCTGCCAGTAAAGTCTCATAAAACACTCTGCTCCTCACATTAGTGGAGGCGGCAGGGAGGCTTCTCAGAGGAGGGTTAACTTGTGCAAGCCCTGTGCAGTAGTTTCCCCAGCAGAAAAGCAGGTCGACGATCTCCAGGTAGCGCTAAAGGAGGCTCAAAGAGCCCACCCCATTTCCCCGAACATCCTTCCAATGCCCTCCAATGCAAACACACACACGGAGCCCCCACAAACACAGACACACAACCAACCGTCCTCTTTCCAGTCCCCACACGGGCCCTTCAAAGGGTCTCCTCCCGGGTACCACTCAGACCCGCCCCCGCCAGCCGAGCGCCCGGGACAGGAAAAGTCTCACAGAGCAGCAGCCGAGGCGCTGCTCACCCGGCGCTAGGCGCCATGTTGGCCCCGCCCCCTCCTGGGAGAAGGTCCTGGCTGAGACGAAGAGCCTTCGCTGCCCTTGCCCTTGCCAGAATAAGCCCTATATGTTCACAGCCTGAAATTATATATAAAATAAACTTTGTTTCTATATATATGTATGATAAATACGGCCTCTTGTTCAAATTACTTCAATTTATCCTTCACTATTCCGCAGGCAAGACCTTCAGAAAGCGCCACAAAACACAGGCTTCCCCGCCCAGAGCAATAGGGCTCCACCCCCTTTCAGGCAGGCTCTGCGCATGTGCAGACCGTGGCAGGCTGGATTTCTTTCTTTTTTTTTTTATCCTTTAAGGTCGCAGCCGACTGCCTCTGAATTTAAAGGGCCCCTGCCTTCCCGAATTTGGTTTGAAGGCAAGAGGTAGTTGTTTCTGGGTATCGATTTGTCATGGGACCTGTGCGGTTGAGAGTATTATTGTTCATTGTGGCCGTGTACGGGGCTTGGGCTGGGACGCCGGAGGACGCCGATGACACAGAACGCATGCCCAGCAAATGCGAAGGTATCTAAAGGGGGCAGCTCCTACTTTTATCGCCCTGCCACACTTCCATAGTCCAGGGAGGACCTAAGGGACTGTGATGGGTGGGTTGTCCGACCTCCTGGAAGGCCTGAGGGAGGTTCTGCTGGAGCTTGGTGGAATTCGAATAGGGTCAAGGGAAGGAACGAATAGTGCCGCCCCAAAACTACAGCACTACAATTCCCGTGACGCATCCGGCGGAAACCCGCTTTGTCTTGCTGGCTTTGCCGCCCAGTGGATTGTGGGAACTGTAGTTGAAGGACTGCCTGCCCGGACTAACTCTACTGAGCATCTTTAATGAGTTTCCCCGATGTCACCAGACTTAAATCTGGAAAGCCTGCAAGAGCCGGTGTGAGGCTCATTATCTTGTGGACATCCTGTGCACGCTCCCAAATTATAGGCGCCACTCCCCTCCTGAGGGGTGTAAGGTGACTAACTCAGCCCTGCAAGCTCATAAACAAAAGAAGGGGAAGCCACAGAACTAGTAAGCTGTCACATCCATGGTGAGGCTTTGCAGAGAGTGTGTAATTCCGGATTTTACAGCAAGCAGCGTCTTCCGTGCCAGAGTTAGCGTGGGGCCCAGTTCAGAGGGAGCACTTCAGAGCTGGATCATAGACTGCTCTGGTTCCTCCAGCTTGTTGCCTTCCTGACTTTACATTTCTTCTCGGGAGTCTTTTTCTCTTTGTCTTACCGCCCAGAGTTTCTTAAGACTTGCATGTAAGTCTCTTAATTGTATAGCCCCAAACTTTCATTTTCTTTTCTTTTCTTTTTATTTTATTTATTTTTTTTTTTTTTGAGACAGAGCCTTAAGCTATCCCCCTGGGTAGAGTGCGCTGGCATCAAAGCTCACAGCAACCTCCAACTCCTGGGCTCAAGCGAGTCTACTGCCTCAGCCTCCCAAGTAACTGGGACCACAGGCGCCTGCCACAAGGCCTGGCCATTTTTTGGTTGCAGCCGTCATTGTTGTTTGGCGGGTCTGGGCTGGATTCGAACCTCCACCTCAGGTGTATGTGGCTAGCGCCTTAACCATTTGAGCCACAGGCTCGGAGCCAACTTTCATTTTCTTTACACGCCCTCTACCTATCCCCAAAGTGCCCATGCTTCAGCCGCACGGATATTCTCAGTGGTCTGTGAACATGCTTTGTCCTCTCACACCTCTGTGTTTTTGCTGTTTTCCCCTCTGTATTTGATAAGCTCCTATCCACCCTAAAAGACCCAGTGTAAATGTCATCTCCTTTGAAAGCCATCTTCCTTATCTGTTGGGTCCCACTGTGCTGTAAGCCACTGGAGGAAAGGGAAGTGCTTGTGTATCCCAGGTCCTAGCATAGTGCCGGGCACATTTTAGACACTTTTGTTACTTTCACCTATGTTTAGTTAGCTTGTCACTTCTGTATGGGTCATTTTCACCACATACCAGATCACATACTAGGTGCTGGAAAGACAGTAATGGAACAGACATGATGCTTACTCTTAAGGATATTGAAGGCTAGTAGAAAGTAAATAAGTGACCATTAAATGAAATGAATTTTGCATTTCTTTCTTTTCTTTTTTTTTTTTTTTGAGACAGTCTCAAGCCGTCGCCCTGAGTAGAGTGCCATGGAGTCACAGCTCACAACAGCCTCAAATTCTTGGGCTCAAGTAATTCTCTTGCCTCAGCCCAGCAAGTAGCTGGGATTATAGGTGCCCACCACAACGTCCAACTATTTTATTATTGTAGTTGTCATTGTTTTAGCTGGCAGGGGCTGGGTTTGAACCTGCCAGCCTCAGTGTATATGGTTGGTGCCCCACCCACTCAGCTATGGGGCCACCTGAATTTTGCATTTCCTTTTTTTTTTTTAATTTTTTAAGAGTGCTGTGGCATCACAGCTCACAGCAAGCTCAAGCTTTTGGGCTTAGGCGATTCTCTTGCCTCAACCTCCCGAGTAGCTGGGACTACAGACGCCTGCCACAACACCCAGCTATTCTTTTGCTGCAGTTTGGCCAGGGCCAGGTTCAAACATGCCACCCTTGGTATATGGGGCTGGCACCCTATTCACTGAGCCACAAGCACTGCCCTGAATTTTGCATTTCTTTCTTTCTTTCTTTTTTTTTTTTTGGTAGAGACAGAGTCTCACTTTATTGCCCTCGGTAGAGTGCCATAGCATCACACAGCTCACAGCAACCTCCAACTCCTAGGTGATTCTCTTGCCGCAGCCTCCCAAGTAGCTGGGACTATAGGCACCCGCCACAATGCCCGGCTATTTTTTGTTGCAGTTTGGCCAGGGCCAGGTTTGAACCTGCCACCCTTGGTATATGGGGCTGGTGCCCTATTCACTGAGCCACAGGCGCCTCCCCATGAATTTTGCTTTTTTTTTTTTTTAGAGACAGAGTCTCACTTTGTCGCCCTTGGTAGAGTGGTGTGGCATCACAGCTCACAGCAACCTCCAGCTCTTGGGCTTAGGTGATTCTCTTGCCTCAGTCTCCCGAGTAGCTGGGACTACAGGCACCTGCCACAACACCCGGCTAGAATTTTGCATTTCTTTTTTTTTTTTTTTTTTAAGACAGAGCCTCAAGCTGTCCCCCTGGGTAGAGTGCCGTGGCATTACAGCTCACAGCAACCTCCAACTCCTGGGCTCAAGCGAGTCTCTTGCCTCCGCCTCCCGAGTAGCTGGGACCACAGGCGCCCGCCACAACGCCTGGCTATTTTTTTTTTTGGTTGCAGCCATCATTGTTGTTAGGCGGGCCGGGCTGGGAATTTGAACCTGCCACCTTAGGTGTATGTGGCTGGCACCTTAGCCGGTTGAGCTATAGGCGTTGAGCCAAGAATAACATTTTTTTATACTTGAATGAAGAAAATATATATAACAGAAATGAATTATTAGAGGTTTTCCCAAGTTCTTAAATATTCTTTTTTTTCCCTTACTCTATTGCCCTAGGTGTCAACCTAGCTTACAGAAACTTCAAACTCCTGGGTTCAAGCAATCCTTCTGCCTCAGCCTCCTGGCTCAGACATGTAAGTTCCAGCCACTATAGCTGGGACTATAGGCACCTGCCACAATGCCTGGCTAACTTTTCTGTTTTTAGTACACATCAGGTCTCATTCTTGCTCAGGCTGGTTTTGAATTCCTTAGTTCAGGTGATCCTCCTGTTTCAGCCTCCCAGAGTGGAAGGATTGTAAGTGTGAGCCATCATGCCCAATCTTCTTAAATATTCTTAATGATAACACTCCCTGTAGCTTATCTAAGAATGAAATAACAAGGACAGGTGCTGCGACTCATGCCTATAATCCTACTCTGTGAGGCTGAGATGGGAGGACTGCTTGAGCTCAGGAGTGGGAAACCAGCCTCAGCATGAGCGAGACTCCATCTCTAAAAATACCTGGGCATTGTGGCAGGTGCCTATAGTCCCAGCTACTTACAAGGCTGATGCAAGGGGATCACATGAGCCCAAGTTTGAGGTTGCTGTGAGCTTTGACTCCACAGCCCTCTACCCAGGATGAAAAAGTGAGACTTTGTTTCAAACAAAAAAAAAAAAAACAAAGAATGGAATAATGGTATTTTTTCACAAAATCATAAATTAATTCTGATAGTTTTCATTTTTCATAGAAAATCTAATAAATATAATGTATTTAAATCACAACAAATTCTAAATTATAAATAACTTCCAAGTTGACATTTTCAGTTGTTATTCCAATGTTTATTAAACATAAACATATAATTTATTAAATTTAATATAAGAAAATAAATTTAGAAAATGCCATGAAAGCTATGTTAACCAATTTGATGAAAACATTCCAAATTGTATATAAAACCAGCACATTGAACCCCATGACTGTAATAATGTACACAGCTATGATTTAATTAAAAAAAAGAAAACACATTTGTATACTAAAAAATAAATTTTGTCACAACTGAATATCTCATATATACACTAAATATAGGGCAAAGATGTTCCCCCAAACCCCAAGTGGAATTATCTTACATTTAAATCTTTACAAAGTTCTTTTTTTGTTTATGTTTGTTTTTTGAGACAGAGTCTCACTTTGTTGGCCTTGGTAGAGTGCCCTGGCATGACAGCTCACAGAAACCTTTAACTCTTGGGCTAAGCAATTCTCTTGCCTCAGCCTCTCAAGCAGGTGGGATTATAGGCGCCCGCCACAATGCCCGTGTATTTTTAGAGATGGGGTCTGGCTTTGAATTCATGAGCTCAGGCAATCCACCCACCTCAGCCTCCCAAAATGCTGAGATTACAGGCGTAAGCTATCATATCCAGTGTGACTTATATTACTTACCACAACAAATATGTCTTTGGGTAAGACCTATAAACCTGAACTGAAAAATATCAATAAATGCCATTTCAAAATGATTATAGATGTCCAATGTGGAATTAGTGAGACAAGTAAAAGATGATGTACTCTGGAAAAATTCAGATGATCTGAAAAGTAGCACTAGCTACACCAGAGCTGCCAGGTTTGAATCCAGCCTGGGCCTGCCAACAACAATGACAACTACAACCAAAAACTAGCCAGGTGCTGTGGCAGGCGCCTGTATTCCCAGCTACGTGGGAGGCTGAGGCAAGACAACTGCTTAAGCCCAGGAGTTGGAGGTTGCTGTGAGTTGTGAGGCCACAGCACACTACCTAGGCTCTGTCTCAAAAAAAATCAAAGTTGCATATGGAAAGTGTGAATATAACTGTCATGAAGTAGGAATAGGGAAAAAAATTATTTTTAGTTTATACTTTATATGATATACAATTATATGTATGTGTTCTTAAACTAAAATGGAATATTAGAAATAAAACATTTGCTTATTTCATGATTTTCCTAAAGCACATATATTTAATTGGCTAAAAAATGGCATAAGTCTTCTTGTGAGCAAAATGGAATACTATTTATATTAAAACAAGCATGGCATATTTAATTTAAATTTTCTCCTTGAAAGAAACTAAGTTATTTGTTACTAACAGACCTCTTGAACTGATATTAAGAGTCTTCCTTTCTGTTTTGTAAATTTATTTTTTATTATTTTTTTAGAGACTGAGTCTTACTATGTTGCCCTGGGTAGTATGCTGTGGCGTCACAGCTCAGAGCAACCTCCAACCCCTGGGGTTAGGCGATTCCCTTGCCTTCAGCCTCCCGAGTAGCTGGGACTACAGGTGCCCGCCATTCTGCCCGGCTATTTTTTGATACAGTTTGACTGGGGCCAGGTTTGAACCCACCACTCTTAGTACATGGGGCCGGCACCCTACCCACTGAGCCACAGGCACTGCACAAGTCTTCCTTTTTTTATTTGTCTGTAGGATTGGTTCAAAACAATCACTTTACTAGTTTCTTCCAGTAAAGACTTCTTCCAAAAATAATTTTCATAGAGAAAATTTTAAGAAACTGTTTAACACATATGCAGCTGTTACTTTCAAATTATGTTAATTACTTGAAACAGTTACTTTCAACTGTCATATGTAGGTGTTAAAAATAGTTTCAGTTAAGTTCTAAGTTATGCAAATTATTCTATAAAAATTAGATTGCATTTCTGGAGAAATGCCATCTGGCAGGAACTGATAAGAAAAGAGCTTCAGGAACTAAAATGAACAATTACTCTGAAATATCTCTCTTTAGTTACCATGGTCAGTGAACAAAATAAAGACATGATGGTATTATGTTCTGGAGTACACAAATACCTGAAGAAAGCTTTAAATATTTGAATCACATTACAAAGACTTCAAGAAACTATGATATTCTGAGTAGGACTGTCTAACAGAACTTACTGCAATGATGAAATGTTCTGTATCTCTTGTCTGAAATAGTAGATACTCACCACATGTGGCTAATGAGCAGGTAAAATATGGCTAGTGTGATCAAGAAAGCAAATTCTGTCTTTTTTTAAAGTTAACGAGATGTGACTAGTGGCTACTGTTTTGGACAGTACAGCTCTAGGACATTTGTGACTCATGTTAGGAGCTTACTAAGTATGGAAGGGCTGCTGGAAACTGCAGGCCTGATAATTTTATCTTATGCTAGTTCTAAGTCACAGGTTTAAAAATAAAAGATCGTCATCCTAATCCTTACAATCAACTTAACTGGAAAAACATTCTACTTCATAAAAGAAATCAACATAAAAAGACCTAAAGTGCTTTAGTAAATGGCCACTGATTTGGTGCTGTCCTCTAATCTTAGCAGATACTAATGATGATGGATAAGAGAACACGTAAAACACAACAATAGTAGCAAATCAAGTGCCTAAATCACGAATTAACTATTCACAGCACATATAAAAATAAGTGTATTTTTGATAAGGAAGAGAGAAACTGGTCACTGGACATGTTGTCATACTTCTATTTAGAAAGGCTTCTCAAAGTAAAGAGACTAAAAAAAGGTTTCAAATGTAGAAAAATAGAACTATTATGTACAAGGGATAAAGAATATAATGAATCTCCAGGCGGCGCCTGTGGCTCAGTGGGTAGGGCACTAGTCCCATATACAGAGGATGGCAGGTTTGAACCTGCCCCCAGCCAACCTGCAACAAAAAAATAGCTGGGCGTTTGGGCGGGCATCTGTAGTCCCAGCTACTTAGGAGGCTGAGGCAAGAGAATCACCTAAGCCCAGAAGCTGGAGGTTGCTGTGAGCTGTGATACCATAGCACTCTACTGAGGGTGACAAAATGAGACTGTTTCAAAAAAAGAATATAATGTATCTCCATAAGCCCATAACCCGGCCTCAATAGTTATTAACGAATGACCAGACTTGTTTTATCTATACCCATCAACACTTCCCTTCACCCAGTATTTTTTTTTTTTTTGAGACAGAGTCTCTAGCTGTCACCCTGGGTAGAGTGCTGTGGTGTCACAACTCACAGCAATCTCCTGGGCTTAAGCGATTCTCTTGTCTCAGCCTCCCAAGTAGCTGGGACCACAGGTGCCCATGACAATGTCTGGCTATTTTTTGGTTGCAGCTGTTATTGTTACTTGGCAGGCCCGGGCACGGATTTGAACCCAGCAGCTCTGGTATATGTGGCTGGCCCCTTAGCTGCTTGAGTTACAGGCACCGAGCCATTCCAATATTATTTTGGGGTTTTTTTTTTGGTTTTTTGAGACAGAGCCTCAAGCTGTGCCCTGGGTAGAGTGCCATGGCATCACAGCTCACAGCAACCTCCAATTCCTAGGCTCAAGCGAGTCTCCTGCCTCCACCTCCCAAGTAGCTGGGATTACAGGTACCTGCCACAACGCCTGGCTATTTTTTGGTTGCAGCCATCATTGTTGTTTGGCAGGCCTGGGCTGGATTCGAACCCGCCAGCTCACGTGTATGTAGCTGGTGCCTTAGCTGCTTGAGCCACAGGCACCAAGCCTCCAATATTATTTTGAAGTAAATCCTACATAGCATTTCATACATGGGGATTAAAGAAAAAAAAAACTTATAACAAAATGAAATAATGGTGTTTGATTAATTTCTCAGAAGGAAAAGGTATTCCAGTAAAATATGTGCTGGGATTACAGAACTAGTGAACATCAGTGTGAATGAAGCATAAAGAGAGAGATGAAGAGCAACCAGGGAAGAGGTGGCCCGGACAGGAGAAACCCTCAGAGCACAGGGAGGCAACTCTATCTGAGTTTAAAGCAGTAAGGAGCTAGTGTAAGTTGCAGAGGAAAAGAGCTAAATAAGGGAAATAAAGTTGACTTTCCAAACCATGGAAGCCTGCCTTCAGGAAGTACTAAGGGGATAACTAGAAAGAGAGATATTATAGGCCTCCAACAGTTGCATTATTTGCTCAAATAAAATAAATAAATACCTTTCCCACACTGCTAAAAAAGGAATGTTCCACCCATTTCTGGAAAGGCTATGCTAGTAAATATTTAACTATGCTTTATTCTTTGTTCAATACTGAATTTTTTTGGGGGGAGGTCTTACATAAAGAACTGTTAGTTATAGAGTCATGTGACCAATCCCTTTTGCCTCACTTATGAAAAAGACTGCTAATAACAATAAGATAAAATAAACACTACATTTTATTTTACCTTCTTTAATTTTTGAGACAGAGTCTCACTCAGTTGCCTGGGCTAGAGTACAGTGGCACTACCAGAGTTCACTGATATTGGAGTCCTGGGTTGAAGCAATTCTGTTGCGTTAGCATCCTAAGTAAGGGAGGACTACAAGCGGACACCACCAAGCCTGACTCATTTTTCTTTCCTTCTTTTTTTTCTTTTTGCAGTTTTTGACTGGGGCTGGGTTTGAACCGGCCACCTCTGGCATATGGGACCAGCGCCCTACTCCCTTGAGCCACAGGTGCCGTCCTCTATTTTTTTTAAAAGCAGAGACAGGGTCTTGTTCTTGCCCAGGCTAGTCTCTAACTCCTTGAGTTCAAGTAATCCTCTGTACTCAGCCACCCAGAGTGCTAGGATTACAAGCATGAACCATTGTCCCCCACCTAATATTACATTTTAAAAATCAAATTTTAATTTACATTACCAGTAATGTAATTGTAAAACGAGCAACCAGTATGTCAAATGTAAAAGAATCCCCTCTATGTTAAAATACTTATTTTTTTAAAGAAAGACTTAAGGATTTTTGTCTGTATGTAAAGGTAGGGGGGACGGTGGAAGAAGGACCAAAAGAGTCAAAGTGAGAGGGAAGCAAAAACGAGAGGAAATACTTAATTTTACAAAGAATTTCCAAAAAAGAAAAAAATAACAAAACTTTTAAAACTATAAAATCCCAGCTTACTTTTTTGGTTTTCTGGAAGTAGAGTTCAGGAAAAGCATGAAGCCAGTAAGCCAACTGTGATATGTAGAAAAACTTCATTTGAAATCTGCACAACAGAAGAAAGTGAAGAGTATCTTACTTATTTAATTATATATCAACTTTTTATGTTTTTATATCACATCTGAATGTCTTTATGTGCTGTCAGAATGTGCTCTTTATTTTCCTCTGAATTTTTATCTTACACTATGAGTTACTGGATTTCAGAAACTAAGCAATAAAAAAGTATTATTTCAATCTTGAAAAAAAAAAAGAATATCTTTTAAAGCATCATTTTTTAAGGAATAAAGTAAACAAGTCCTGGAAATCTGAATATGCTAAGTAGCTACATCTGTTGTATTATTCCATACAATATTCTGCATACCTTGGAACAACTCTTCAACAACTGCTTTCCCCATCTCCCTAGGATATTCCCACTATCAGTCAATTCTGCATTAAACAATACTATCTGCAAGCAAACTAGCTGGAGGAGCCAGAGCTCCTGTCTACTAGTTAATTCTGACTAGCATGTCATGGCAGCTCCTGAAAACATAAGAGACATAATCAACAGAGCACGGATTAATAATCACCCGAAAGTGGGATAATCCCCATTTCAAATATCCTCTGACTTTTTTTCTTCTTTGGGAAATGGTACCTCTCTGTGGTTGGAACATGAAAGCAGAGCCAAGATTAAAGAGAGAAATAAGACATAGAAGGGTTCCTGAGGAGATATAATCAGTTTCCTCTTTATACTACATCCCTCTAGCCTTTATTCTCCCTTTCCCACCTTCTGTAGAAGGGGAATACAGTTCCTGTCACATAAATATGATGTTTGTAAAAGTTCACTGAACTAATAAAATTTTTAAAATTCAGAGTATGGTTCAGTAGAGGGGTAATATTGTTGGACTTAAAACAAAGATATTCATGTTCAGTTATTTCAGGGAACTACTGTCCTTCTTCGTATCTTTTCCTCCAATTCTCTCATCACAATGTATTTACTAAGCACTGCTCAGTTGACAAGCACTTGGCACAACAAGGGATATAAAACAGATAGTTCCTACTGCTGCCAAGACACACACAGTTATGGGTCCATATGGGCATAATACAAGACTTACATAAATGAGACAATTATAGAATAGTCAAAACAATATATAGATGTTTCATAAAACATATGCCAAAATAATGCAAGGAAAATTAACATAGATAGTGGTCCTAGAGCTAGGCTTGAAGGATGAATAATTTAGCTGAAGATCTTTTTTTTTTTTTTTTGAGACGGAGCCTCAAGCTATCCCCCTGGGTAGAATGCCATGGCATCACGCTCACAGCAACCTCCAACTCCTGGGCTCAAGCGAGTCTCCTGCCTCAGCCTCCCAAGTAGCTGGGACCACAGGCGCCCGCCACAACGCCTGGCCATTT
>CAUYTI010079564.1:0-30961 GCA_963575145.1 Galago senegalensis | reverse complement strand
ACATCTGTTTATGGAAGCGGTCTTCAATTGTATTCTCCCCATCCTTCCTTGGGGGGGGGGGTTGATCTACTCTAGTTGTTCTGGTTACTAGAGATTTTCCGCTGATTCCATCCCATGCTGAATTTGCACCTTTTGGAGACCATCCCTAAAACCATTCTGCCAGTGGCTTCTTCTGATTGTCTCCTGGGTGTGCACCACCAAGGCCCTGGGAAGTGGGGACATGGCAGGTGGGGTGATGCAGCCAGCCCCAGTGGGAGTTAGTCGCAGGTCACCTGCCGCCAAGGCCCTGGGAAGCGGGGACAGCAGCTGGGGAAATAGCTGGGCGCAGAATGCGCTGGCTGGCAGGATTAGTCTGCGTGGAGTAGGCGTGAATCAAGCAGTTCTCCTGGTGCAGGACCAGGACAGGGGCTTGGTACCACACGGGTGGGGGGATGTTGCTTTTGAGTCTTCTCTTGCTGTCTCTGTGGGCAAGGGAGGGGAGGGTGGACTGGAAACTCAAAATGGCAGTGCAAATGGCAGTTCCACTTTTCTGCCTGGGGGAGGGTGTTCAGGGTCTCAGTAGGGTCCCTCCAGGGTAGTAGACCTCCCTGTCAGTAGCTCTCACTCATGGAGTGAGAGAATAGGTCCTCAGTTTATCAATCACCTGTAGGAGACTCAGAGGAGTGGTTGAAGAGGAAACAAAGGAAAAGCACACCTTTCTTGGGGTAGGGGACAGACACTTTTCCTTTGGGGTATATTATGTACCTATAGATTGCCTTCTAGGAGTTGCCGCTTGCCTCAGCAGAGGTGTCCTGCTGGTATCACTCTTCTCTCTCAGCTGGGTTCCCAATCTTCAACTTTGTTGGGTGTTTTTTGGACTTTATTCTGCCTCTGGATGGGAGTTTCTGTTGGAGGCTGGTACCTATTGGCCATCTTGACCCCCTCCTCCAAAGACATCAATTTTTATATAAGAACACAACTGGGCTGCAACCAAGGATTCCTCATTAGCAACAAAATGACAGCCCCTTTCAATAGCCCCTTTACTTCCTCTCTTATTCCTAGAGAATCTAGTCTCAATATGTCACTGCCAACTAGTCTTTGTAAAATATAGATTACTCATAACACTTGTGAACACCAGAGTGAGTCCAGGCAGGGATGCTCACAGTGTGTGAGCTAAAATTGGGACCTCTTTCCTATCTTAAGGGAAAACCCAGAGGAAAACATTGGTGCAGTTTTGCTGTGCTTGAAAGGGCACATGGGAAAGGTCTCTTTGCTTTCATTCCTGGTCCTACACCACTGAACACACAGATTATCCTTTGCCACACAGGAATCAAGACCCAGCCAGTTCAACCCAACACTACCCTTGACACAGGTTATTCAAAGCATAATCAGATCACTCAGTGTAAAACTCACACCTGCAAGGGCCTTCCAGAGCCAGTGTCTGATTTAAGTTGTCTCAAGTACAGCCTAGGAATCTTCTAGTGTTTTATCTCTCTAGGTGATTCTAACATAGCCAAGCTGAACACCCCTGCTCTATAGCTGTGCTTCTTAAAATTCAATGTGTGTACAAATCACCTGGAGGTCTCATGGACTTCTGCCCCCATGGTGCCAGGTGGGATGGCAATGCTACTCTTCTAACATGCTCCTAGGCAGCTGGTGCTGCCTTCTGAGGACCACACTCAGAGCAGCCAGAGCCTAGAAGTAAAACCTTTGCTCCCTCAACTGCCCTTGCTCATAATTACTTGCAACTATATTTTCCACCCTCTGGACCCACCAATAACTCTGCAGCACGCCAGCTCAGCACTGCCCAACAGAACCTTAAGGATAGACTACTGTGGACAAAGAATGACATAATGATGGTGCCCATTAGGGAAAGCTGAGAATATTTGAGTGAGAGACACTATATTTCTTCCCAGTATATAGTAAGCTTTCTTCCAGGTAAAATTAAGGAAAACTCAGCCCTGCCATGCCCAGCTGGAGAAGATTCTTCAGGAGGCAGGTTGAAATCTAACCACAATACCCTCCCCTTTCAGATGTGCATCTAAGTCAGTGATTCTAAACCTTTCAATTAATATTATGTCCCTAAGGAGCCTTCCTAGACTCTTTACTTCCTAGTCACACCCCAACTTCATGAAATGTTAATACCACAGATACATGATATTTATGTTTACATACTCCTGTCTTGTGCACAGCCACAAACCATTAAGAAGACTTAAGAATTTTTGCTGTCTCCTTGGAGGCAACATTACTCTCACTGAAAACGTATGATCATTCCAACCACCTCGCTTTAGGCCTTATATGTATTTCACGTGCTTGGACACATTTCTCCAGCCTGCTCCTGCCAGACCTAGTTATAAACTAAAGAGGACACTGTCTTCAGAATCATATACATCAAGTTAAAATCCAGACCCAGCCACTCACAAGTTGTGGGACTTTAAATAAGCATCTTTACATCTCTTATCCTGAATGTTCCAAACATTATGTAGAATTAAAATATCCACACTGAAAATTTGTGGTAAGGTACACAGGGAGGTAAGGTGCCTGCCTGTAAAGCATAGATGACAGTGGCCAGTTCAGGGCAGGTGTTCAGTGAATGGTAGTAAATGACCATGATTCCGTGGTTGTGCTCCATAGCCCACTCCTCAGCTGACATGAGATCCATTTCACCTGGGTCCAGCAGCATCTTAATGGCCAGCTAAAGAGTTAAATATCTCCTGTGTCAGGACCAAGTGCAGGAAGAAGAAAGATACATCTTTCCTAAACATCTACCTGAGAACCAGGATGTCTCAAAGCAGTCCTGGGAGTATTGGACTGGGGTGGGAAGCTGAGAAGGATTTATCAGCACAAGTAAAGGTGCAGCCTGCATCCAAGGCCACTGCTATCAATTTGTAGTCTGACCCAGTCTGTTCAACCCAACACTACTACCCTTGCCACTCACCTTCTGATTTTTTTTTGTAGGAAAAGTCTTTATTAGTGGGGGAGGGATGCTACAGAACAGCA
This sequence comes from Galago senegalensis, assembly GCA_963575145.1. Classification (NCBI taxonomy): domain Eukaryota; kingdom Metazoa; phylum Chordata; class Mammalia; order Primates; family Galagidae; genus Galago; species Galago senegalensis. Next base: position 27,982 of record CAUYTI010079564.1, on the reverse strand, counting down.
CTAAGGAGGAGAAAAAAGAGAAGAGTAAAGAGGAGAGAACAAAGAGGAAAGAGAAGGAGAGAGAAAGAAAGAGAGAGAGGAGGAGATAAAGGGGAAAGCCTCACCTTCTAATTAAAGATAAGCCTAGGTAGTCCAGGTCTGTCACACCACTATTCATTCCAAACATCCCTGGAAAATCAGAATAGAGTTCAAGAATCATGCTCAACTTCACTTGCGACATTGATCCTAACTAGTCTCTTGAAATACTCTCCCTGCCAAACAGTGCTAGCTGTCACTATCCTATTCATCAAAGAGATTCTCTATCTTATTGACTACCTACCACCTCAAATAAAGCCTTGACTATGTGCAGGTTATATTATGCACAGTACCATTCAAAGCTGGATATGACATTCTCCTGTCCAGTGCCCAAGCCCATCAGAAAGAATGAACCAGCGCTTGTGCTTTGGTCCCACTCTCTAAAGATGCCACTGCTGCCACTCCTCACCCTAAACAGCTTCTCTCAAAATGTCAATTTTTCCTTCCACCAGGTCCCAGGTCTCCCCTCCTCCTGGGCCCACTTGATGTAATCTAGTGCTTAACCCAGGGCCTAGGAAATAAAACCCCCTAAATAAATACTGTTGCCTGTTTCTCCATGTCAGGCATCAGAAACACCCATCTCCTAGGGAGTATCTGACTCTATCACCTACAAGCTGTGTGATCTTTCTACAGATGACCTTGCCTCCTTGAGCACAACTCCTTCATCTGTCAAACAGCAGTAGAAGAACCACCTTCCACCTCCCAAGAAGGTTGGGACAATTAGGAGATCAAAGACCTAGCAGACAGCTTGACTCCCACTCAGGGTCTCTACTATTAAGAGACTGACCCATCATTTTTTTTAATGAAGTAAGCTTTTTGATCACAACCCATCTCCTATTTAATGATTGCCCTGATGATCTTGCCTGAGGAACAGATGGCTTCACTGAGAGAGGAAATGGTTTCCAGTCTCTTTAATTTCAAGATGTAGCTGAGGACCAAGTTGTATTATATTATAGTGCAGACTTATTACTAAAGGATTATTATTACTTTTTCCTGACTTTAGCCCTTCTGTATAGTAGATCCTACCACAAAAGGCAAAGGCCTTTTAGAAGTCTTATCACATAAGAAATAGAAATGTTCTTCAAAATATTTAGTATTTCAATAAATAACAAAAAACTTAGTACTTCATAAATAGATATTTTTAAACCATTACCATCATCTAAGCCAGTGGTTCTCAACCTTCCTAATGCTGCAGTCCTTTAATACAGTTCCTGTGGGTCACAACCCACAGGTTGAGAACCACTGATCTAAGCTTTATCTCTTATGAAGGAGAAGGATAGGGATGTATGGTTTTCCTATTGTTAGTACATAAAATGCAATTTTTAAATAAAATTTTATTGAAAATGCATTCACTGTCATGGTTCTTGGTCATTATTGGTCTCAGAATCACCTGTAGAGCATTAAACATAAAGATGACTGTTTTAGGCCATTACAAATGTACTGCCAAGAATATCTTACAGGATACTTATCTTTTGGAGCACATATAGGGTATGACAATTAAGTTCATTAACTCATTCTAGAAAAAGGCCTACATACTTTATTAATAAACATCACTATGATCACCTTCAAAGTACTCTTGGGAAGATATGCAGTGAGGCCACAGTTCACCTTTCAAAGCAATTTTGAAACTCTTTCTCTGGAATGACTATCAGAGTTGTCATCATATGACACACAAGATCATGCAACAAGAGGGCCTGGTGCACTGGCTCACGCCTATAATCCCAGCACTTGGGAGGCCGAGGTAGGTGGACTGCCTGACCTCACAAATTCGAGACCAGCCTGAGCCAGAGCGAGACCTTGTCTCTAAAATAGCCGGGCATTGTAGTGGGCACCTATAGTCCCAGCGACTCAGGAGGCTGAGGCAAGAGAATCACTTGAGCCCAAGAGTTTGAGGTTGCTGTGACCTATGACAACATGGCACTGTGCCAAGGATGACAAAGTAAAACTCTGTCTCCCCACCCCCCAAAAAAAGAAAGGAAAAAAGAATGTGAAACAAAAATAATGAATGTAACTGAACAAGATGCCACCATAATTGGCATGTTTTCTTTGAGATGTGTCAAGTGTTTTTAAAATTGAATGTTTCTTATATGCATGCATGTGTGTGCATGTACATGCACACAGAGGGTGCCAAAAACATATACACATTTTATGAAAGGAAAAAAATGTATTAAAATTGTAATAATATATACTGAGAACAAAAGATGAATACAAGTCACATCAGGCAGCTGCTAGAGTTGCAAAGTCAAACATGACTGAATATTACAAATTTAATACAGTTTTTTTCCTTTCTTAAAATGTGTATACATTTTTTGGCACCTTCTGTATATATATTCACCCCCGTTTCCCCAGGCACAACTCCTTGGTTACATATGGTGAGTATGTTCCTTCTCACATCAGTCTCTTAATGGTGACTTTTGTTGAACAGAATTTCCTTTATTTTAATACATTCCAGTTATAAATTGTTGATACCTGGGTGCCCATCAATAGTAAACTGGATAAACAAACAGTGGTTTATTCAAATAATGGAATAGTATAAATCAATGAGAAAGAAGAAATCATGACTCCCTAAAACAGTATGTCACACGAAGATAAGAAGTTAGACACAAAAATGTATATTGCTTTAATTCTGAGGGGTTTTCTTTTCTGTTTCAAAAACAAACACAGCTAATCCATGATGTTAGTATTCGGGATGTTGCCCCCCTCACTGGGCTGCAGTAGTTTGGAAAGCGGTACTAACGCTCTCATATGCTGCTGGTGAGAATCTGCTCCTGGATCTTCGTGAAGGTTATCCAGTTTGGTTCAGTTTGTGAAAATGCATCTAGCTTTGCATTTTTTTATATAATATGTTTGCCTCAATCAAAAGTTAGCAAAAAGAGAAGTGCTTAGGCCTAAAGTCCAACCCCTGGAACATGTTTCTTAGTGATTCAGATGGGCAGCCAGGGCCCAGGACCTTTGATGCATGTTCTGTTCACAAATACCTGAGCAAATAAGAAGGATTAAAAACTCAATTTCTTGAAAAATATCTGTAGTTTATTAGATACATTAAAGTGATAGGATTATGGAGGGTTTTTTTTTTCCATCATCACTGCCATTTGTACTCATAATGTCTTGTGCAATTATTAAAATCCCGTGAATGACATTTCTCTGTGCTCTCCGTATTCATTTTCTAGAAAGAAATATTTGCTTGTATGTCTATAAATGTGGCAGAGAGAAAAAGACAGCAGCTGTAAGGAAGTGAGAAATAAAGCCTGGCTCTCACGGCGCCAGCCTTCCTCCATCGTGCTCTGCTCAGATTAGCTTGGGCGCACAGCCGAGCGTCCTCTCTGCCCAGATGCTGGGGTACAGTGGCAAGGCGCACCTCCCAGAAGGATGGAGTGCAAAGTTTACAGGGTTCTGCAAATGACTGGAGCAGAGTGTGGACCTGAAGACAGGGAGAGACAGAGGAGGCACCCAGGGCAGCTTTCACCCCAGCTTTCTCTCCACTCTCTCGTGCCCTCCTTGTCTGACAATTTGAATGCAGACCAGACATTTCATCATTCTCTGTAAGGACCTATGAAAAGAGGTGTGGATTGTGATGTAGAATCTGATGGACGCATTCTAGCTTAGTGGCCAGGGAGCGAGGGAAGAGGCATAAGAGAAAGGAACGAGGTGTTAATGCTGTGTACATTTGTGAGCCAGGGAAGAAACAGGACTCTGAATGATGGAAGTTTTGGCTGTTTTTCAGAAAGACATTTGGTGGTTCCCTGCCCTGCCCCAACCCCACTTACTATAAATAATGGGACGTTTGTATTTGTTTATATCTCTTTTAGAGGAAATATCAACTATTACCATTATTATACCCTCCTGAATCTTATTTCCTCCCACTCCCTTAATTTTAATCTATTATTGTTTTCAAAGAGAAAAATCCTATGCAGTCTAAAATGAGAATTTATTCCATAAATGGAATGTATTAAATTAATGAATGAGGCAGCAGGTTGAAAGAACCAGAACAATGGAAGGCCTCACCACACACATGGCAGGTTTCCCAAAGCCTTACTTTTTGTCCCCAGGCAAACTGAACCCCTCCTTCACTTGGCTTCTGCTGCACTTGGTATGTCTCTGTTATTTCAGCCCACCTGCTCCATGCCTGGTGGTGTTGAGATCTGTAACTCACTCCAGTTCTCAGAGTGTGGTCCTAGAGCACAAGCATCATCTGAAAACTTTCAGACATGCACATTCTCAGGGCCCAGCACAGACCTATCAGAAACTCTGGGTATGGGGTCCAGTGATCTGGACCATCCTAACGCAAACCACAGAGTTTCTCAAACTGTAGGAATAAGGATTCCTTTAGCAAAGGGCACCTTTGCTGTATGCTCAGCAAGACTCAGAAACCAACTGAATGTGGAAAAAAAGACAAAGATGTTTCTAGTTTCAAGAGACTGGTTGTTTGTTGCACCACGAAACCAAAGAAGAAATAAATACAAGGCAGGGAAGTATTTTGGTTTCATTACTGTTTACTTATTTGTGGGGTTTATTGAAGGGAGCTAGTGATAAAAAATATATATATTTTTATACTTACTGATAAAAAAATATATTTTTATACTTACTTTAAATTCCTGTTCTACACTTATGTGTTGTCCACTAAGCAGCTCAAAGCATCAGTCTGGAAATCTGAGGTCTGAGCTGAGGCTACAGACAGTGGTAACCACAGTGGTTATGGCCACAGCTGAAAAGCCACCCAGGCTTGACTTTAAATCCAAGCTCCACCATTTTTAATTCTTTGAGTTTGAGCAAAGTCTGGGATGTTTCTGAGCCTCAGTTTCCTTGTCTGACATTTGTAGTAGTCCTCCCAACCCCACAGAGTTCTGGAAGGGATTAAATGAGATAATGTTTATAAATCAATTAGCAAAGTTCCTGGCTAACAGAAATGGCTGGTGCTATTATTTTACAGACTTGTGAGCCTGCAGAATGTAGACACAAAATGTAGACAACAGGATGGATCTGAATACTCTAGCTGTCCACAGAGACAAAAAAATAACTAAGCTTGGGGAGACCCACACCAGGAGGGGCTGAGAAGGAGGAGGCAGACTGATGAGAAGACGGTGACAGGCAGGAAAGAGTGGCCTGGAGTCAAAAGAAGAAGGGTGCAAATCAACACCACACATGTTGCAGTGATTAAGTAGAACTAAGAATTAGCCTTGTTTGTTTGTTTTGGTTTTGTTTGTTTTTTGAGACAGGGTCTCGCTCTATCACCTTGACTAGAGTGCAGTGGCTTTATCATAGCTCACTGCAACCTCAAACTCCTGGGCTCAAGCAATCTTCTTGCCTTGGTCTCCCAAAGTACTGGGGTTACAGATGTGATTCATCTCACCCAGCCTGAATTAGCCATTTTATTGGGCCTAGAAAACAGCAATGCCAACCGAGGTGTGACTCAAGAGGTACAACACACTAGCAGCACCATGTCCCCCCGAAGTCCTCTAAGTTTAATTATTGAAATGAAAGGATAATTGGAACAGAGAAACAGAATGTAATCCACCTTCAAAATGGGAAGAGCCCAATTATTGGCATTGATACATATAATGGAAGATTTGTGCTTAAACCAAAAATCAGAATCATCCATCCATAGTTCTTTCTTTTCATCACATCATTCATGTAATTCATCAACTTCTGCTGGAACTATCACCAAAATAAACCCCAAATCCATCCACTTCTCTGCTCCACTGCTGCCTGCCAGTCCAGGCTACCCTCACCTCCCTTCTGGGCAACTGCGATGGCTATAACTGGTCTCCCTGTCTCCTCTCTTTACTGCCTCCCTGCCCTCTCTCTTCCCAGGAGCCCCAGAAATCTTTTTATATGTAAATACACCAGGGTTTATAGTCCTTGCTTCAAAACGTCCACACTTGGCAAATAACCCAAACTATGTACCTTGATGGGCAAAGCCCCTTCTAGCTGGTTCCTACTTACACTCTGACCCCTACTGTCCTATGGCAACTACTGGCCACACCTGGGTATGGAGCCCTGTACATGTGGCTAATGTCATTGAACAGCTGAATTTTAGATTGTATTTAATTTACATGTGGCTAGTGGCTACTATGCTGCACAGCACAGATATAGAACATTTCTGTCACTGCGGGAGGTCCCGTTGGACAGCAATGCTCTGACCCATTGTCCCCTGCTCTCCCTTGCTCACTGCACTTCAGCATCACTGGGACCTTCTGCTTCTCACCCACATCAAGTTCCTTCCGCCCTGAGGCCTCTGCACAGATTGTTCTCTCTAGTGAGACTTTGTGGCTCATTGATCTTCACCTAACAGTCTTGTCTCTGCTTTGACACCTCCTCAGAAAGGCCTTCCCTTATCACCCAAAGAAAACCTCCCTATTTTTATTATCTTTAAAGCATTTCTAGCTGAAAATACTCTGTATATGAATTGCTTATGTATTGCCTCTACCCAGTTTTGGTATGTTATTTCCCCCAGGGCAGGGACCTTGATTCTCTAGTGTAGGAGGAAAACTTAAGCTTGGAAAGGTAGAATTTCTTTTCTGAAATAGTAGAGAAGACGTGACCACAGGTACTTTTCTTGGAAAAAGAAAAGAATCATTAAAGACTGCACCACACGATCCCTGTTTTCACTACACAATAAGAGACAGGATTGTCTGCCACCTATGAGCATGACGGGGACAAAGGGATTTGACAATCTGGGAAACCCAGGAAGGAATAACTGAAAAGGATCTAAGTAGCTACAACTGAAGTGACCACTGAGTGCCTGAGTGTTTGTGGTATAATCTGTGGTCTGATTTTTCTCCCATAAGATAGTTTGTAAGTAAATCGCTTTCTAACAACCATAAGATTAAAGTGAAAGAACATTTAAGTCTCGATAATTGAAAATATAATGAAAAACTATACCTGTGTCCATCAAAACAACTCCTCTGCACTTGAAAATGTTCAGGCAGCAGTGAGGTGGTCACATGAGAAGGGGTAGCTAGATGATCTCTTTGCTGAATAAGTGAGTGCTTAACATGTGGACATAACAACCCGTGTGAGGTCGGTGTCTTAAAACTTAAGAGATGGAAATTTATGAATTATAGCAAATTTTAATGCTAGAAACAAAAAATAAATATTTGATTAAAGGGGAATAAAAGACAGTCCAATGCACTTACCGCATCCAATCCTTACAACAACCTCTGAGGCAGGTGCTAAAGCATCCAGACTTCACTGTGGATTAAACTACAAAGCAAAGGGGTTTCACAGCCTATCCAAGACCATGCAGCCAGTAAGTGGAGTAGGTAGAATTTGAACGCTGGCATTCAGAACCCAGAGCCAGCCAGAACCCATTCTTGGCCACATTGCCATAGTGTCTTCCTCCTTATGAGAGGAAAAAAAGATGAGGTAGTGATAATGTAGAAATATTTTAGGACTTATCCACACAAAATAATACATAGCACCAAAGAGCACATATAAAAAGTTAGACACTGAACATTCAAGAAGGGTTATCTGCGGGGAAGATTGGGGACAAACAGGACTTGATAAAATGAGAGGGGTCCTGCATGGACGTATAAAGCTATTATGCCATACACTAAAACTTATAATGAACTTAGAACTCTGAACCTAAGTCATAGCACCTGGCCCCACCTCTGCAGGTGAAAGGGGCAGAAGCAGATGTTTCTCTCCTCCCGAATAAAAATCTCCCAACATTCTAATCTCACAAGGCTTAAGATGGGATGAGATTTGAATTTATAGGAAAATATTTACAAATATTTTTAAATTATTCCTTAGTATTGTTAGTATTTATCATAGAAAAGTATGAATGCTTATCAATTTGGGGTGAGGCAAGTACAAAAAAATGGATGTTCTAATCAAAACTCCATAACTGAGGCTGGGTGCAGTGGCTCACACATTGTAATCTTAGCACTCTGGGAGGCCAAGGTGGATTACTTGAGCTCATGAATTCAAAGCCAGCCTGAGCAAGAGCAAGACCCATCTCTACTAAAAATAGAAAAATTAGCCAGCTGTGTGGCAGGCACCTGTATGCAGTCCCAGGTACTCCAAGGGCTGAGGCAAGAGGGAAGCTTGAGCCATGGGTTTGAGGTTGCTGTGAGCTATGAGGCCACTGCACACTACCTAGGATGACAGAGTGAGACTATGCCTCAAAACAAACAAACAAAAAAAGTCCCTATCTAAAAAATGTTATATACCTTTGTAGTTCTTATTCATATTAATGACTCTAAAATACACTCCAAATGGTAGGAATCCACAGCTTAGCAGTGTGGCCTAGACATCTGGACTGTGTGTGTGTTTACACACACATGTGTATATGTTGCTGCCATCACTTTTTAACAGCTTTATTGACATATAATTCACACAGCATACAATTCATCCATTCAAAGGGTACAAGTTGGATAGTTTTTAGTGTGCACACAGAATTTTGCAACCACCACTACAATTTAATTTTAATACATTTTCAGCATTCCAAAAAAGGAACTTTAGCCATCACTCCTCTTTCCCTATTCCCACCCCTGGCCTGCAGACCCAGGCAACTACCAACTTATTTTCTGTCTCTTTAGATTGGCCTATCCTGGGCATTACTCGTAAGGGGAATCATATAATAGGTGAACTTTTGTGGCTGGCTTTTCCCATATAGTATAACATTTTCAAGGTTCACCCATGTTGTAGCATGTGTCAGCACTTCACTCCTTTTCACGGCTGAATAATATTCCTTTGTATGGATATGCCACTTCTGGTTTACCCATTCATCAGTTGATGAACATAGGTTGTTTCCACTTTTTGACTGTTAGGAATAATGCTGCTAGAACATTTATGTATAAATCTTTGTGTAGAAGAATGTTTATGTTTCTCTTGTTTATATACTAGGAGTCTAGTTGTTGGGTCATATGATAATTCTATGTTTAAAATTTTGAAGAGCTTAGGCATCTGGATATTTTAAGGATCCCCTGAGGGACAAGGCCCTGGAACCCTGACTCCTTCCCCAAGCTGTCTCTTGAAAAGGCCAAGCCCCAGGTGAGGCTTTTGAGGAGTTTCTGTAAGGTTTTATAAAGAGAGATTTCTTCACTTTGACTTTTTGATGGAAAGACTCATTGTCGTGGTTAATGTTTCCTTTCATTATACCCTTCTCCTTCACTGTCTATCCTCTGAGAATGACATTATTTACCTCTTTAGGGAACAGGCTACAGAGCATGAGCAGGAACACAGGGTACAGAGGCAGGCTTCCGGGTTCACATGTGCCTTCCTCACTCACTAGCTGTGTAACATTGGGCAAGTTAGTTAACCTCAGTTCCTCCTCTGTTAAAATGATATGATGACAATAATGATACTCTCTTCAGGTTAGTGTGAAAATTCAATTAATACCTGTGAAGTCCATAGAATGTTGCCTAGCAGAGTCTAAGTATTCTATAAATGTTTGCTTTTATTATTCCACTGCCAACATTTCATAGCATTTGATATATTGGTGCTCCATGAATATCTACTGAAGGAGATTCATGATCAAAGGGCATAACAGGAAGAGAGACTCAGCACATATAAAGTAGAACATCTGGTCATAGTGGGTCATGCCTATAACCCTAGCACTTTGGGAGGCTGAGGCAAGAGGATCACTTGAGGCTAGCAGTTCAAGAGCAGCCTGAGCAACAGAGAGAGACCTGTCTCTATCAAAAATAGAAAACTTGGCTGGGCATGCTGGCATATTCCTGTAGTCCCAAATGTTCTGGAGACTGAGGCAGGAGGATTGATTAAACCAAGAGTTTGAGGCTGCATGAATTATGGTCATACCACAGTACTTAAGCCCAAGCAACAGTACAAGACCTTGTCTCCAAAAAAAAAAAAGGCCAGGCAGGGTAACTCATGCCTGTAATCCTAGCACTCTGGGAGGCCAAGGTGGGTGAATTGTCTGAGCTCACGAATTCGAGACCAGCCTGAGCCAGTCCAAGACCTCATCTCTAAAAAAAAAAAAAATAGTCACCCTTGGTAGAGTGCCATGGCATCATAGTTCATAGAAACTTCAAATTCTTGGGCTCAAGTGATTCTCTTGCCTCCGCATCCTGAATAGCTGGGACTACAGGCTCTTATTACAACATCTGGCTATTTTTAGAGATGAGGTCTTGCTCTGGCTCAGGCTGGTCTCAAATCTGTGAGCTCAGGCAATCCACCTGCCTCAGCCACCCAAGTTTTAGGATTACAGCTGTGAGCCACTATGTCCAACCTTAATAACACTTTCTAAATCCGAACCTAATATACAGCTTTGTTTGTATTTTGATGCCACCACATGACATTGTGATGATTAAATAAGCAAATTCATGAAAAGCTCTTAGAACAGTGTCTGGCACAAGCTAAGTATTCATGAAAAAAATAATTATTGTTGCATCTTAAGGGCCTCAAGCTATTATTTCCACCTATAATACTTATTGTGATATAGAATTTGCCCCTTGCCATCAGTGACCACAACATGTTATAATTAATTTCAAATATTTAAATTGATCAAGACTTCTATGCTTCTTTAAGGTAATCTTTCTGGACCACAGAGCCTAACTAGATCAATGGTTTACAATCATTAAAAAAAAAAAAAGACACCCTTAAGCAACTCCACATGACATAAATTGTATTTTGATTAATCCTCTAATTGGAAAAAATACATAAATATAACTACCAAAAACCCACTAATGCTTTAAATTAATTTGAATTTTGCTTATTTTGTATTTTTAATATATTTTTGAAAATTTATATTTAAGCCAGATTTGTTTGTACTATAGTCAAGCTTGTAGAATATACAGATTTACAGATGTTTGGCGGGGGGTGGGGGGGGTGTTTGATTGCTTGTTTTCTTGAGACAAGGATCTCACCATGTTTCCCAGGCCGACCTTAAACTCCTGGGTTCAAGCAATCCTCCTGCCCCAGCCTCCCAAGTAGCTGGGATTACAGGAATGGGCCACAACACAAGGATTTTTTAAAAACACCAAGTGTTTTGAGTAACTTCATGGGCTCCTGGGAATCTGAGGCTGGCTGTTGGGAATAACAAATTAGAAGGGTCAGCAAGATCTTTTCTGCAAAGGACCAAATAGTAAATATATAAGACTTTATTGGCCATGATATCTCTGTTGAAACAACTTTGTCATTGTAGTAGTGGACAACATGTAAACCAATAGGTGTGCCTATGTTCCAGTAAGACTTTATTTTCAACTTCTGCCAGTCATTGAAGAACTCTGATTAAGAACCCTGATTAGATCTTAGTTGTAATGTCTAAACATGTAAACTACTTGTCATCAACAACTTGTCAGTTCTGTTTTCAAAATTTATAGTATTCCCCAACCCTTCAACCTGGCCAAAAATGTAATTTAGAGGTACAGAATTTCAGATTCTTATTTCTATAATTCTATCCAGCTCCTCTGATGGTTTTACAAATGTCTTTAAGTGTGCTAACTGCAGAAAGGAAACTTAAAGAACTTCTAATTTTCAAATACTATGTTAAACTTTAGTACAAACTATTTTCATTACTCACAAACCAGTTACTTAGAGTAAGCCTCTTAGCTTCATATTCCTCCATCATAAAACAAGGAAAACATTTTTGACATAGTGATAAAATCTTTTAATTCATGTACTTCTATATTGTTTGACTTGATACCAACATGTGTTACTTGTGTAATATCCACTAAAGTAATACATTTTTAAAAGGGTTTGAAGAGTCAGTTTGTAGAACCAACTAATTCATGTACCATGGACTCACTTATCTATTTATTGCTTCAGTCATTGATTCAGCTGTCACTTATTAAATATATAGTAGGTGCAGAGGACAAGCCTAGACTAGACATTGAAAATGCATATACCCCAAATCTAGAGTTACTTAATTGGATTCATTGTTCAGTGAAGGAGATTAATAACAATGCAAAGTAATTAATGTAAGAGTGATAGAAAAAGAAATGGAAATATTGTTTATTGCTCTCACTGGAACTTCTTTTCTCTTTTCCTTTTCCAAAAAAGTTGTTGGGTTAACTTGCCTCATGGTATTTATTAACAGCTCTTATCAGTCAAAAGTGTAAGGTTGCCAGATACCTAGAAGTTTTTCCCTGTGTGCAACAGAACTAGAATTCTGAATTGTCCAGGGAGGGAGAATACTGCCATGAGAGGAGAAGATAATGACCCCTGAGAGGAGAGAAAAAACGGGCTCTAGAACTTCTCTGGAGCTCAGGTCAGGGTTGATGGTGGGGTGGAAAATGAGCATTGGGGGTTCTAGGCGAACAGACACTCACTGCCTGGCAGCACCTCAGATGGGACCAGGCCCAGTAATCTCCTAGGACGCCTAGACACTATTCCAATTTCCAAGTCTAGATTTGGCACAAAAGCCACAAAGTTGTCTGCCTTAAAGGAATCATGTGGGTTGTGACAATGACCACTATCATCTTAGGATGAGAAAGCCTCCTGCCAGGACTGTGTGGGTTCCCCATCAAATACAGTAGAACCTCACTTTAACAGACTCATCAACACATGGAGCTGGCCAACATAAGGAACTAGGCCTACTGTACTGATAAGTATATGTGGTACATGTTCTGTCCATGAAAATTAGGTCAACTTACAGAGGTGGTCAATGTAGGGAGGTAGTCAAGTATGAAGGTTCTATTGTAACACCTTAGCTTAAATATCTCTTCAACCCTAGTGTTTGTTCAAAGGAAATTTAATTGGACTTCAAGGAACAAAATAATATAACTTTTTTTTTGTACTACAATTTTGGGCACATATACCCTATAATAAAGCAAGAACAAAATTTTGTTTTAGGAGAGAGAATAACTAGGTACATGAAAGGGCCAGAGACAACTTCATGGAGCAGATAACATTTGAACTAAATCTAGAAAGATAATAATAATACCAATAATTTATGGAACATTTAATATACTTCGGGTAGTTTATATATTTTATTTCGAGTCATTATGCTAACACTGTAAATTAGGCATTTCTGTCCTCATCTACCAACTGAGAGCTATGGTTCAGAAAGGCAAAGTGATTTGCCAAACACCTCACAGCATAGGTCACAGCTAGGATATGACTGAACTAAGGGTCTGGGATGGGATTCAAACCCAGCACCAAATAATTCTATCTCAAATGACTTCCAGTACAATAGTTGTTTCAAAAACAACTAGCTGATTATATAATTTATTTGGGGAGGATTTCAAAAAATACAGCTCCTAGAAATTCCAGACCTCCACATGAGAGAGAGAGTGTGTGGATGGGTGGGTGGATGTTTTAAAGCAACTACTAGTTTATTTTCATGACCAACCAGGCTCAGGAAGCACTGCACCACCACTCAGTGAGTGTCAGTTTTCTAGGCAGACAGAGAAGGGAAGGATACTTCAGGCATACATGGTGACAAGGCAGCATGGAAGTTCTGGTGTGTTCTGGAACATGTTTTCTACTAAAGCCCAAGTTTAGTTTATAGAAACCAATGGCAGAAGCTGTGGCTGTGCAGATACAGTGAAGTCAGATTCTAGAGATTTCAAGTGTTCTGAGTACAACACTTCATTTCAAAGGTAAGAGGGGTAAGCATGGGTTTTAAGCGAAGATAGAGTGACTAGAGGTGTCGGCTGGCAGCATGGCTCTGATCAATGTGGAGGATGGACTGACTGCAGAGCAAAGGGACTGACACGTGTGCTAAGTAAAAAGGTAACAAGGAAAGAAGGGAGCAGTGTGGACTGTTTGCCTAATAGACGAGGGAGATACAGGATGTATCTGATGTTTCTATCATTGGACACTGAGTGGGAGGTGCCACTAGAAACACAAAGTCCCCATTTAATTAGATTATCTGACTTGAATTCACTGCTTACTAAAAAACCTTCCCATCTGGGATTTGCTTCCCTTGCACTTTTATTACTGAGAATACTGGTTAAGCCAGAGAGTTTGGAGGGAGACAAAATGTTCAGTTTATACACATTAAATTTAGATGTGCTTGAACATCAAGTAATTGGATGTTAGTCTTCAGAGGATGGTTATCACCCTTTAATGCAAATGAGAATCACTCATGGAGCTTTGAAAAAATGAAAAAACACAGTTGGAGGCCTTATTCCTGGGAATTCTGATTTATCAGGGCTTAAATGGGGAACAGGCATATGTATTTTTTTTTTAATCTCCATGGATCACTTTAATTTGAAACAAAGAATGAAAACTACTTCCTGGGACCCAAGCCAGAAGTCTATCTGTAGATATAATAAGCTACAGACCATAATTCTTAAGAGCACCACCTTGGAAATAACTGAAACCGATTCAAATCTTAGCTCTGCTCTTATTAGCTATATGATCTTGAGCAAAATAATAAACATTGCAAAGCCTCATCTACAAAGTAGGTATCATAATAATTCTTGGATTAGAGTGAGAATGAAACAAGATATTGTCAGTTAAATGATTGAAACATTGTCTAGTATATAGCAAATATTCAGTAAGTATTTGCTGCTATGCTAATATTAAGAAAAGAGGGCTAGCCAAAGATAGCAACATGTCTAGTGAAAAACTAATATAATGGATTTCATGGATCATAAAAATATCTTAGTTAAAAACATAAAACTAGGCTGGGTGTGGTGGCTCATGCCTGTAATCCTAGCACTCTGAGAGGCTAAGGCAAATCGATTGCCTGAGCTTGAGACCAACCTGAGCCAGAGTGAGACCTCATCTCTAAAAATAGCTGGACATTGTGGCAGACAACTGTAGTCCCAGCTACTCAGGAGGCTGAGGCGAGAGAATCAAAACTCTTGGTAAGCCCAAGAGTTTGAGGTTGCTGTAAGCTATGACACCATGGCACCCCATCCAGGGTGAAAATGTGAGACTCTGTCTCAAAAAAAAAAGGACAACATGAAAGTGAACAACATACAACTGGCTTTATCCTAAATACTCTGAACTACAAACAAATGCAAACTCTAGTTGCTACAGTTTGGATATTTATCCCCTCCAAATCATACATTGAAATTTGATCACCAATGTTGGAGGTGGAGCCTAATGAGAGGTGCTTGTGTCTTGGGGGTGGGTCCATCATAAATAAATTAATGCCTTCCCTCAGGGATGAGTGATTTCTCATTCTTTCAGTTTCTGGAAAAATTGGTTCTGAAAAATAGGTTGGCAACCCCTCCCCTATCCTGTTCCCTCTCTCACCATGGGATCTCTGCACCTGCTCCCCTTCACCTGCAGTGAGTGGCAGCAGTTTGAGCCCCTCAGCACATGTAGATGCTAGTACATGCTTCTTGTACAGTCTGAAGAGCCATGAGCAAAATAAACCTCTGTTTTTAAATGTATTTCCCAGCCTCAGATATTTCTTTACAGTAAACTAAAACAGACTAAGATACTGCTTAGCCTTTCCAGACTGCTATGTTATAAAAACAGATTCTTATAGCTTTTAAAACTTGAAGTCATACTTACCTGGCAGAGGAGATACTATGACCACAAAGGTGGTTTACCCAGGGTGAGGCTTATCCATTGCACTCTGGATTTGCTGGCTCTTGTGATGTCCCCAAATGTGGAAACTTGATTGCATAATCTGTGGTAGTGGGGGACTGAATTTGCACTTTCCCCTGATTTAAAAAAAAAAAAAAAAAACTTGAAATCATTAGCCATAAAAGCATACAATGGAATAAGTTTTCTGAATTGAATTCCCTGCCTTTCAAACAGCATTTATGTGTTTTTTTTACTTAGAAAAAATGTACTAGTTACATAGTCTGGTTTACAAGGTGGTAATATTTATCATTATAACTTAAAATCTTGAAATTTTATTTTACATATCAGTCACTTACAAGTTTGATTAGCATAAGTCAACTCTTTTGAAAAACAGTAGAAATGTTCAGTTACTGTAATCCAACCCTAAATTGTAGTAACTTCCCCAAGATAGCAGTATCCCATAAGGATGTGTTGGATTGACAAATTGGCATCCCTCTATCAACAGCCCATTATTTTGCCCTCTAAACTGCAGTTAAGTCATAGAAGCCAAAATGTAACACATTAAGAAACAAAAAGAAATCACAAGGTAATGACAAGTATAAACAAATTGTTTGAGAAGTTTGATGTCCAGAAATGCCCTGAAATGAAGGAAGGGCTTTTATTTAGGATAGGGGAAGTTTCAGTGCGTGTATGGACGGAGAGGGAAATATTGACTATAGGAAGATCCTCATCTCAAATGGAGACTAAACAGAGCAAACTTCCCAGAGGAAGGCAGAGTGGAAGGAGGAGGTTTGTCCCCAGGGAAGGAGAAGGGGCTTCTGCTTCTCTGGGTCAGAGACAAAGGCCAAAGTTTGGGTCTTATTAGCATAAGCCTAGAAAGAAGAACCAAATGATAAATGAGCTTATCCTCTCTGGGATATGTTTTCCCATTAAAAGAGATGACTGACTAGGGACAAATCAAAGGATTACTCTGCTTCTTTAAAAGACAAGAAGCTACTGGAAGCCATAAGGCACACTGGTGTAATCATGGTAGGCACTGACAAAGTAGTATGATAACTATTTGATATTTTCTCCTGTTGGCTTCACACATTGAAAGAGTACAGCCCCAAAAGACCTATCATGGAATCCTGCAGGAAGATCTAACATGTTTGTCTTCATATCCTGCCTCTGACCAAAAATACATTATTGGGATCTGATCAAATTAACAAGCTTCTGCACTGCAAAGAACATAGTAAGTAAAGCAAGTAGACTGCCCTCAGAATGAGAGAGGATATTGCAGGTTACGTTTCCAACAAAGGTCTGATAATCAGAATCCACAGAGAACTCAAACTTATTAATAAGAAAAGAACAAGTGATCCCATTTCACTATGGGCAAGAGACCAGAACAGAAGCTTCTCCAAAGAAGACAGGCACATGAAAAAATGCTCATCATCTTTAATCATCAGAGAAATGCAAATCAAAACCACTTTGAGATACCATCAAATTCCAGTAAGAGTAGCCCACATAACAAAATCCCAAAACTACAGATGTTGGCATGGATGTGGAGAAAAGGGAACACTTCTGCACTGCTGGTAGGAATGCAAGCTAGTACATTGCTTTTGGAAGGAAGTTTGGAGAACACTCAGGGATCTAAAAGTAGACCTGCCATTTTATCCTGCAATTCCTCTCCTAGGTATATATCCAAAAGACCAAAAATCATTTGGCAACAAAGATATTTGTACCAGATTGTTCATTGAAGTTCAATTCATAATTGTCAAGTTATGGAAGAAGCCCAAGTGCCCATCAACCCATGAATGGATCAATAAATTATGGTATATATATATGCCATGGAATACTTTGCATCCTTAAAAAAAGATGGAACCTTTACCTCTTTTATGTTTACATGGAGGGATCTGGAACATATTCTCCCAAGTAAAGTATCTCAAGAATGGAGGAAAAAGTATCCAGTGTACTCAGTATTTCTATGAAACCTATGTATACTTACTCACACTTTCTTATGAAAGATAGAACACAACTATAGCCCCAGATGAAGGAGAGAAATGGTATGGGAAGGCAGGGGAGAGGGAGGTTTGATAGAGGGAGGGTAAAAGGTGGGACCACACCTATGGAGCATATGGCAAGGGTAGATGTCAAATCTGCGAAGTGTAGAACATAAATGTCTTAACACAATAATCAAGTAAATGAGGCAAAAGCTATGTTGATTGGTTTGATGTAACCATGTCAGATTTTATTTAAAAAAAATCAACACATTGTACCCCACATATGCATAAATGTGTTCATGATCTATTTGTATTTGACTTACTAAAAAAAAAAATCCTGCCTCTGCCTTATATTCTACCACCCTTAAAGGTCTTCCAGAATTATTCCATATTGAACAAAACAAGTGGAAGATAATGAAAGTGATATAAAACCACTTAGTAAGAATAAACATTATTTTTGAAAATTTCCAGAATTTATGCTTTATTTCTTTCAGTGTGAAGGATCATGACATTCCATTTAAAATTAATGCCAGAAACCCTTGGAATCACAGTCATCACAGATTTTGCTGATTATGTTTATTCTCTGATTATAAATTCTCATCACTCCTTGTACATAGTTAAGATCAGAAAGGCAAATGGAAAATTACAGCAATGGATTTATTAGTGATGGGGTCTGGTGAAGCTTTCTTTTTAACATCGTTATAGAATTAAACATACATGTGGAAGAGGCTACAAAGAAGTGAGCACTGGTCCCCTCTGTCCTCTCTCCACTGTGCTGGCTCCCACCCACAGCCAGGTATCCTCTACGCAGATGTGAAGAAGCTTTGCACAAAATAGGCTTCTCCTGGTTTCTGTGGGCCATAGTGGCCTTGATGAAGAAGGAAGCTGCTCAGGCCTCTGGTTTTAATTCCTCCCTCTACTTTCTCTTGCTACACAGAATGGAATCTGCTGATGGTCCTGTAGCCACCTGCTAACTCTGGGCTAGACACCCAAGATTCAAGAAGGCACCAGGCAGGTCTGTAGAAGGTGGTGTGTGCTTGGTCTGAAGCAATTTCTGGATGCTAGGGAGGAAGAACAGGAAGGAGCAGCTCTAAAATGTGAATTCTGACTCTGTGTTTGGTCCCAAGGATTCAGCACTAACTTAGGAGGACTTCACATGCTGTCTACATCTTCTTACTTGCATCAGGAGCTGAGACCCTGCCTGTGATGGGAAGTCATGTCAGCTTTCCAGGCTCTGACCAAACTGGTTTCTGGAGCAGTGATCACAGAGGATCTGTGAGTGATGGAGCAGTCAAGCAGGGGGAACTACACACCAACTGGGGCCAGGTTTGAACCTGCCACCTCCAGCATATGGGGCCAGAGTCCTACTCCTTTGAGCCACAGGCACCACCCCCAGCCTCTTCCTTTTTTGAGTCTCATAAACCACAGTGTTTATTTTCAAACAGCTGTGTTCATTTTGTACAGACTCTATCCCTAGGGCAAAAGTCTGAGAGGAATAACTATTGCAGTTTATTGATCCAAATATACATGCCATACACAGGCAGCTCGGCTCCCTCGGCATCTTATGCTTGATAATCTAATTTAGCTTCTGGCTCCTTGGGCCTGTCTGGCCTGAGTGTAATTGCTCGCCAAATGTGCCACCTCTTCAAGCCTTAAATCAGCCTGGTAAATAGCACTGACCTCCCAGACTGTATTGCTTGTCACACTGATGGTCAGTGTCTATATCCCTTCAACTTTCAGTGGCTTCTCTCCTCTACCTGGGTTATTCCTGTGCCACCAGCTTTGTCAAGCCCTTTTCATCTCTCTGCTTCAGTCTTGCTGGATGATTATAAAAGTAACAGCTATAATTTCTTGTATCAAGTAGTGTTGTAATCAGCACTGTTGTGGTTCTGCTCAGAATCCTGGATGGCCAGTGGCTGAGAAGTCTTGCTGTGAAGCTGTGCAGTAATCCAGGAGAGAGGTAAGAAGGCCAGGGGCAAGGGGGTGTCAGGGAGAGGAGAAAAGGGACAAGGCCAACAAATGTCTGTGCAGACTGCATGAAAGTTCATTGCAGGAAGAGACAAAAGATATTTAAAAGATTAGGAATCACCATTGAAAGAAGAAAGTGTGACAAAACAAAAGGTTAAAACATAATTGTCAAGAGACATGGGGAAAACAGGTATTGTCTCCAATTCTGGTATGATAGAAACAAACAGCACGTCAAAACTCTTGAAAAACAATTTAAAAACTTTTTATAAGATCAATTGGGCCCATATTAATTTTTTGAAGGAATTTCCCATAGTATAGTGATATACACTAGATTCTGTATAAGCATCCCTGCTCTTATGTATAGAAGCCCAAACTTCCTGGCCGCCCTAGCAATGGCATCTAGCTCTTTGCTATGGTTTCCAAACACTATCGCCTATGATTTCCAAACCCTACCCCTCTTCACATTCTCAAATTTATTCATAATGGAACTTCTCTTAAATAAACTCTTGAGAATGCTGTTATTATAGTAACTTGTTTTTGAGAGTTTACCATGTGCTGAACAAAGTACCAGGTATTTTACATAACTTTCCCCATTGAATAATCACTCAAAGGGAAATTATTAATCCTTCTTGACATAATACTTACAGTCTGCTAATGATTGAGTTTTGTTATGCCTCCTGTCTGGACATTTCTATGATTGAGTCTTAGGTTATATGCCTCCTGGCCTAATCATATTTCTGAGAACTATTTCATATATGATATTCTATATAACAAATCACCCTAAATCTTAATGGCTTAAAACAACAAACATTTATTATTTTATAGTTTCTGGTTACAGCTTAGCCTCATCTAAGGCTGTAGTCTCATCTGAAGGCTCAGCTGAGGGCAGACTAGCATCACTGGCAGAATTCACTTCCTCTCTAGCTGCCAGCCAGGGGTCTCCCTCAGTTCCATGCCACATGGACCTCTACATGGAGCAGCTTACATGACATCTGGCTTCCTTCAGAGCAGGTGAGCCCCGAGGCAAGAGGAACTCCCCCAGAGGAAGCACCAAATCTCTGTAGCTTGGTCTCAGAAGTGACATCTCTTCTCTTTTCTATTCACTGGAAATGAGTTGCTCTATTCAGCCCACTCTAAGGGTGAGGAGGTTATACTAGGGTGTAAGTGCCAGGGATCACTGCAAACCATCTCAAAGGCTGCTGGGTATGATCCCAAAAATCTGTATGGAGGAACATTAATTGTCTTTGAGATGTTGATGGACGTTAAATTTTTATATAAGAGGTTTACAAAACTGTACAATAAGTATATGAACATTCTTTATATTATCCTCTATAATTTCATTATGTTTGTAATGTATAAAAATAAAAATATTTTTAAAATATATGAGAAATGCAAATCAAAACTACTTTGAGATATCATCTAACACCAGTAAGATTAGCCCATATCACAAAATCACCAAATCACAGATGCTGGTGTGGTTGTGAAGAAAAAGGAACGCTTCTACACTGCTGGTGGGATTGCAAATTAATACGTTCCTTTTGGAAAGACATTTGGAGAATACTTAAAGAACCAAAAATAGACCTGCCATTTGATCCTATAATTCCTCTATTAGGTATATATCCAGAAGACCAAAAATCACATGACAATAAAGATATTTGGGCTCAGCTCCTGTGGCTCAAGCGGCTAAGGTGCCAGCCACATACACCCAAGGTGGCGGGTTCGAATCCCCAGCCCGAGCCCGCCAAACAACAATGATGGCTGCAACCAAAAAATGGCCAGGCATTGTGGTGGGCACCTGTAGTCCCAGTTACTTGGGAGGCTGAGGCAGGAGACTCGCTTGAGCCCAGGAGTTGGAGGTTGCTGTGAGCGTGATGCCATGGCACTCTACCCAAGGGGATAGCTTGAGGCGCCGCCTCAAAAAAAAAAGACTACAGGAAGCACCACCAAGTCTACTCAATATAGACTTGTAGAGACAAGGTTCAATAAGTTGTCCAGGCTAATCTCAAATTCCTGGCCTCAAGTGATCCTCCCAAGTCCACCTCCCAAAGATTACAGGCATGAGCCACCTTGCCTGGCCTATTTTTATCTAATATTTTTATAAATAAAGAATTTATGAAAAGCATTACTCATTTGCCTAATTAATTCCAATCATTACATATGTAAAGTTATCTATGCTTATTTTTATAAACTGTCCTCAAAAAATCACTCAAATGGCAGTAAAGATTAAAACAAACTAATTCATGATCAGTTTATTGTTTTTTTTTTTTGAGACAGAGTCTGACTTTGTCACCTTTGGTAGAATGCGGTGGCATCACAGCTCACAGTAATCTCAAACTCTTGCCTCAGCCTCCCAAGTAACTGGGACTATAGGCATCCTCCACAACGCCCAGCTATTTTTATTTTTTGGTTGTAGTTGTCATTGTTGTTTGGCAGGCCCGGGCCGGATTCAAACCTGACAGCTCTGGCGTATGTGGCTGGTGCCCTGGCCGCTGAGCCACAGGCTCCAAGCCAGTTTATTGTGATAACAAAAACTTAACTTCATTTCCTCACCTCTCCACCCTCCAACCCCTAAAATCAAAATTAATTATGCAGAGTGGAATCAAATAATGAAAAGAATCCAGAGCTCTGAATTTTAAGCTCTGAAATTTTCTTTTTTTCAAATGTCCTTGGAAGAAAGAGAACAAAATTAATGAACATTACCCCTTGCCATCCCCCACACTAGTATGAAACAGTCAACAGTGTCCGGGTTATTCTTCCAGAAATGTTCCCTCTGTCCTTGTAACACCTTATTCCCAAATAAAATTATACTATCTGTATATATTTTCTATTCCTTCTTTTCAAAGGGCAGTCACCTGCTGATCAGTATTTTGTTTCTACTTTTGTGCTGCTGCGATAACACTGCAATTGTCTGTTTCTACAAGTATTATCCGTATAATAAATTCCTAGTAGTGTCAGATAAAAGAACATATACATTTTTAACACTGATAGCTGTTGCCAAACAACCACCTTGCTGTCCATAACACACACACACACACACACACACACGGTGCCAGCGTATATTCCCATTAATAACAAATATGCCAAACTGAATTGCTTTCTATTTATCTCCAATATACTTTCTATCCCCTGTATATTCGTTTCCTCTACGTAGAATGTCTCCCTTTCTGCCCTTCTACTACCGTTCCAAATATCCAAAACCTAATGATCCCCTTTTTAAAAAGATCTACCTCAAATACCACCCCATCACACATTAAATGTGTTCTCTTTTCTGAATTCCAAAATCTTTTAGCTACTATTATGATCTTTAAAAATGTCCCTATATGAATAATTGATTTACTTTCCCTACCATGTCTGAGATAGCATCTTCAACAGTAAACAAATATGAAGGGGGGGCTTAAAAAAAAGAATCAAAAAACACCAGATTTTTAAGTGGGAAAAGGATTTGATTCAACTTTACTTTAGAGAAGAGATACAAACAAATAGCTACACTAAAAAACAACAAAAAAAAAAGCTCAACACCACTAAACCTAAGGGAATTGAAAATTAAATCCACTATGAAGAAATACCACCTCACACTCATTAAGATTGCTATTATCAAAAAAACCAACAAGAAATGTTGGCAAGGATGTAGAGAAACTGGAACCCTTAGACCAGGGGTCCTCAAACTTTTTAAACAGGGGGGCCAGTTCACTGTCCCTCAGACTGTTGGAGGGCCGGACTGTGGGCTCCAGGACGAGTCAGACCAAGAAGGAATACTAACATAAACTATGTACTTTGGGTGTAGACTCATCACTTACATATAACAAACATACTACTCTGGTGGGGGATGTGAAGATGGCGAAGGCTGTGCATGTGTGGAGAAAGGGAATATATGAGACATTTCTGTACCTTTCACTCAGTTTTGCTGTGAACCGCTAAAACATAATCTATTTAAAAAACAAAACTCACATCATAAAGTCCAACTAAAATGGAAATAAATCATAAAGGAGATGATAATAAACCATATGAAACCCATCAAAAGAAATAAATACAGGTACGTACAATTCACATAAAGGCTTGTATAATCATTAGGCTTAGCATCAATCTGGGGGGTGCTTTATTTAAAAATTTAAACTTGAAGACCTCAAAATAGTTATAGACCAATAAATAAAATACCAAAATTGAGCACCTCACATAAATGGCAAAAACCTATCTCTGTTCATAAAGGTTTAAAAATAATGCTTGCTGAATAAAAGAAAATACATATCCTTTAATATGCTTAATATTTAAACAATTCTTAGAAGTTCTGTTGTTGGCTTTCTGATCTTTAAGAAACATCAATGAAGAAAAAAACTGAAAGTGACTTCCAACCACATGGCAAACTGACTTGATACAGACCTTCCTTCCCTGAAAACACAGAAATATCTATGACAATGTTACGAAAATACATAGCAGAATTTGAAAAACTACAAAGGAAATTCCAGGGTAACAGAAACAAGAGGGAACTGAAAGTGAGCATGCGAGGTGACTGAGGAATCCCAGGAGATTATCAGCTGCAGATATAGGCACTAACCACTAGGGACTGGGAGCTGATATTTTACAGGGTGTCTGCAAAACTATGCTGTGATAGACTGGGGAGGCTGAAAATGATGAAAGAAAAGTACATTTTTATGTCTGAGAACACTGTGTATTTTATCCTAGCAGTCATAATGTGAATTATATAACTCTCAGATTGATGAGGTGTACCCAGTCCAGGGAATGAAGTCTTTGGCACATATACAGGCTATGCTATATCCAAGAATGGCCCATCTTCATAATAAACATAAAAAAGCTAAGCTGGATACTACACTTTCAGAAGCACAGTATCACTCAAATATTATCCTTTACAATAGTACCTTTGTTTATGAGGGACTGGGATCAGGAAGCTACAATCTTTTGGATGATATCACCAATCTCTCTACTATATAACCTAAACACACCGGTTTCCCTGCATATCCTTTAGATTTAGTCCACCAATCTCTCTTTTTTGAGACAGACTCTCACTTTGTCACCCCCGGTAGAGTGCCACAGTGTCATAGCTCACAGCAATCTCAAACACTTGGGCTCAAGTAATTCTCTTGCCTCAGCTTCCCAAGTAGCTGGGACTACATGCACCAGCCACAACACCCGGCTATTTTTAGAGATGGGGTCTCTCTCTGGCTCAGGCTGATTTCTCCAGACCTTAGGCAATCCACTCGCCTTAGCCTCCCAGCATGCTGGGATTACAGATGTGAACCACTATGCCCTGCCTAGTCCATCAATCTCAAACACCACAGAGGTTTTAATGTTCTATTGTTGAAAGGTGTCTCAGGAATATAGGTGTGCATGAAGCAAGGAATAAGAACTGAGACTTCTGGTAAAAGCCTGGACCTTAGAAGGGACTATGACCTCAAGAAAATGAGAGCACCAGGCCCAGAAAGTTTCAATGGCAAATTTTATCAAATAATTAAAGAGGGCGGCACCTATGGCTCAAGGAGTAGGGTGCTGGCCCCATATACCAGGGGTGGTGGGTTCAAACCTGGCCCCGGCCAAAAATAAAAATAAAAAAAAAACAATTATAGAAGAGAACATCAATTTTACATAGTCTCTTCTGGAAAACATGTGAGTCTTCCCAACTTACATCATAAGGGCAGGATTACCCTGATACCAAAGTAAAAGAAAACTATAGGCCAATAGCCCTTATGAACATGGACACTAAAGTACATATCAAATACAGCTACACACACAAATACAAATTACATCACAAAGAAGTGGAGTTTATTTTGAGAATGCAAAGCTGGTTAGGTATCTGAAAATCAATCAATGTAATCACCATAGTAAAAACCCAAAGCAGTGGTTCTCAACTTTCCTAATGCTGCAACCCTCTAATATAGTTCCTCATGTTGTGGTAACCCCCAATCATAAAATTATTTTCGTTGCTACTTCATAACTGTAATTTTGCTACTGTCATGAGTCGTAATGTAATATCTGATATGCAGGATTTATTTAGGCGACCTCTGTGAAAGGGTCGTTCGACCCCCAAAGGGGTCGCGATCCACAGGTTGAGAACTGCTGATCTAAAGAAAAAACACCTTAATGGTAAGTGACTAAATGTTTCTGAGATCAGGAACAAGACAAAGACATCCACTCTTACTACTCCTACTGGAATCTCTAGCCAGTTTTAAAAGGAAAAACAAATATAACAAAAAAAACCCAGACAGCCAAAGAAATAAAACTAAAAACTACCCATATCCACAGACAACATGATTGTTTATACAGAAAATCTCAAAGAAACTACAAAACTCCTCCCAGAACTAATAACTGAGTTTAGCAAGGTCATAGGATACAAAGTCTACAACAAAACAAATTAGTCATATTCCTATATACTATCAATGAGCAATGAACAATTGGAAATGAAAAAAAAGCAATAATTAGGTATAAATGTCACAAAATATGTGTTCTATATGCTAAAAACTATAAGACACTGATGAAAGTAATCAAGAAAGTATTAAACAATTGGAGAGACCCACCATGTTCATAAAATGAAAGAAATGGCATGAGAAAGATGTTAATTCTCCCCAAACTAACCTAAAGATTTAAGGTTGGTTAATCTAATAAAAATTCTAGAGTTTTTTTGTTGATATAAACAACCCAATTCTACAATATAAAAGGAAAGGCAGAGAAGCTAGAATAGCAAAAATAACTTTGAAAAAAGAAAAATAAAATTGCAGAAATCACACTTCCCAATTTTAAGACTTACTATAGGAGTGAAGAGTACAGAGACACACAAACCCAAATTATTATAAATGAAGGTAAGGAAGCAATTGAGAGGAGAAAGAATACTCTTCAATAAATAGTGTTGGAACAACGACACATCAATATATACAGAAGAACCTTAACCTAAACTTCCTACTTTATATAAAAATTAACTTGGAAAGTGAAAGGTTAAGGAGCCAAAGATGAAAGATTATTCCAAGGCACAAGATGAAACAAAAACAAAGGCCCAGTTTGTGCAATTAAAATGGCTTTATTCCACCTGGGTGTAGGTGGGAAGATTTCCAACTGGGCCAGGAAGAAATCCACATGTAAGTAATGGGGGGGGGGGGAGGAAATGTTTGAAGGTCAGGAAGTTGGGAGTCAGGACATTCCCTTTCCTGGGTTGAACGTCTGTTGTAAGGATAGGGGTTGGTCCATTTACCTTTCCCAGGTGGGACATCCGGTGGGGTAGGGTAGTGGACTGATTCTTTTAGGCAGGTCTACCCTATTTGAGTGGGGTTTGACCCTATCAGAAAGGATAATGTAAAATGTAAATCTTTTATAATAAATCCCAGGAGAACTGGCCTGGTGATCAAAGTCAATATCAGCAATGATTAAGTCACAACATTATGTACCCTGATATCATAAAAAGAGTACCTCACCTCTGTGGTAACTCTTCCAAAAACCCCTAACCCTGGGGTAATCTTTTTTTTTTTTTTTTTTTTTGAGACAGAGCCTCAAGCTGTCCCCCTGGGTAGAGTGCCATGGCATTACAGCTCACAGCAACCTCCAACTCCTGGGCTGAAGCGAGTCTCTTGCCTCCGCCTCCCAAATAGCTGGGACCACAGGCGCCCGCCACAACGCCCGGCTATTTTTTGGTTGCAGCCGTCATTGTTGTTTGGTGGGTCCGGGCTGGGGATTCGAACCCGCCACCTTAGGTGTATGTGGCTGGCGCCTTAGCCGGTTGAGCTATAGGTGCTGAGCCAGGAAACAATTATGCTTAAGTGAAATAACTGAGTTTAAAAAATACAAACTGTATGAAAATGCAAATTAATCTCTAATGACAAAACAGATTAGTGGTTGCTTAGGTAGTAGGTGGGGGGAAAGATTACAAAGGAGCACAAGAAAATTTTGGGGAATGATGATGGATGTATTTATTGTTCTGATTATGGTAGTGTTTTCACACAACCCTATAGTGTACATAGGGTATACATACCCTGTGCACCTGTATGAACAGCATTTTTTTTTTTTTGAGACAGAGCCTCAAGCTGTCCCCCTGGGTAGAGTGCCGTGGCATCTCAGTTCACAGCAACCTCCAACTCCTGGGCTCAAGCGATTCTCTTGCCTCCGCCTCCCAAGTAGCTGGGACCACAGGCACCTGCCACAACGCCTGGCTATTTTTTGGTTGCAGCCATCATTGTTGTTTGGCAGGTCCGGGCTGGGGATTCGAACCCGCCACCTTAGGTGTACGTGGCTGGCGCCTTCCTAGTTAGAATTTTTAAGTGGACTAAGAGTGAAGGAATGAAGGGTTTTATGTGAGTATCAAAGCATAGGCTGTTCTACACATCTTTCAGGAAAAATTACAAGTACAGCAAGTGGTATGTTTTTATATATAGTTGGAAGAGGTAAAGAATATCAGAAACCAGAACATCATGGATAAATTACGTCTGCCTTTTTTTTTTTTTTTCTTTTTTTGCGTTCCCTCTTCTGGGCATAGAGAAAATTACATCTTCCTTTTGATACCCAAGTACACAAACAAATTCACCAGTTAACATGTCTATAAAGTATTTTCTGAGCTTTTTTTCTGTACTAAT
>CAUYTI010079563.1:0-15280 GCA_963575145.1 Galago senegalensis | reverse complement strand
GCAGGTCCTCTAGCGCCGCTCTACTGGAGCCTCTGGAGGCTCCCCCGCTTGCTCCAGCCTGTCAGTTCTTTTGCTGGCTGCTGCCACCAAGCCAGAAGCAGCAGGTCCCCCAGCCCTGTTCAGCTGAGCTGGCTGGAGCGTCACTTTTCCGGTATCAATATGAAGGCACTGGAACTCTACATAATACTGGTGGGAATGATACAGCCACCTCGGTAAACAGATTAGCAGCCAGGTGCAGTGGCCCATGCCTGTAATCCTAGCCCTCTGGGAAGCTGAGGCGGGTGGATCACCTGAGTTCATGAGTTTGAGGCCAGCCTGAGCCAGAGTGAGACCTCATCTCTAATAATAGCCAGGCATGATGGTGGGCGCCTGTAGTCCCAGCTACTTGGGAGGCTGAGGCAAGGGGATCACTTGAGCCCAAGAATTTGAGGTTGCTGTGAGTTATGATGCCAAGGCACTCTACCAAGGGTGACAAAGTGAGCCTCTGTCTCCAAAAAAAAAAAAAAAAGAAAGAAAACAGATCAGCTGTTTCTTATAAAGTAAAATGTACACTTACCCTATGAGCCAGAAGCCACACATCGAAGTTATTAATCCAAAAGAAATAAAAACGCATGACCAGGCCTATTTGAAAATGTCTAGAGGAGCTTTATTCCTAATTACTCAAATCTGGAAACAGCACACATGTCTGTTCTCAGGGGAATGATAAACAAACTGGGGAATATTTATCCAAACAACGAAATACTGCTAAGTAATAAAAAGGAATAAACTACTGCTGCACATGACCACACGGATGAATCTCCAAAACGTTAGGTTGAGCAAAAGCAGCCAGACAGAAAAGGGCACAATTACATTTAAATGAAAGTATAGAGAAGGCAAAACTAATCTACAATGACAGAAAACAGACAAGTGCTTGCCTGGAGGTGGGTCTGAATACAAAGAGACACGAAAGAACTTCTGGGGATAATGGAGACGTTCCCTCTCTTGATTAGGGTGGTGGTTACACTTGTCAAAACTCATTAAACCGTGCACTTAAAACCCATTCATTTTGTATGAAAATTATACCTCCGTAAGGTTTACATAAATGTGAAAAATAAAGTCATACGTGCATTAAGGAAAGTCTCCATATACTTCTAGGAGCTGGTAGCTTTTCTGGCTTTTTTTTTTTCTTAAGAAGTCCAGAAATTAATTTAACAATGAATTTTACTTTCTTATTCATTGTATTACCCCAGTGCTTGGGAATATTGTATCGTATTCATTGTATTACCCTAGTGCTTGGCACGTAGGAAGTGTTCAATAAATGTTTGTTGAATGAATATTGGTTCTATTGAGGCTTTACATTTTCAGGGAAAACAAGCCATTGACCTAAAAGAATAAATATTTAATGAGTTGTTAATATAATGATTTTTTTAGGCATTATAGATTGGAGAGAGAGTTTTTGTTAGGGCATCTTTACTAGCCCTGTAGCCACCCACCACACCTTCACTCCTGAGTCAGAAACTCCTGTTAGAAACCCTTCCAATTCTTGGGTGGCGCCTGTGGCTAAAAGGAGTAGGGCTCCTGCCCCATATAGCAGAGGTGGTGAGTTCAAACCCAACCCCGGCCAAAAAACTGCCAAAAAAAAATGAAACCCTTGCAATTCTCATGCAAGCTTCTCAAAAGGAGAAATCTTTTTTTTTTCAGATGTCTCAATATTTTATTTTTATTTTTTATTTTTACTCTTTTTTATTGTTTGGAATTCATTGAGGGTACAAAAAATTAGGTTACACCAATTAATTACATTTGTTAGGTAAAGTCCCTCTTATAATTGTGTCCTGTCCCCAAGAGGTGTGCCATACACCATAACCCCCATCCCTATCCCTTCTTCCCTCTCCCTGCTCCCTCATTCCTCTGTTGCCCACCTTGAATTGATTTGAGTTTTTCTCTTATGAGGGCATGTCTTAGATCGTCTACTGCCTTCATATTAGAATTCGAGTACATTGGATTCTTGCTGCTCCATTCTTGTGGTGCTTTCCCAAGAAGAATGTGTTCCAACTCAATCCAGGTTAATACAAAAGATGTAAAGTCTCCATCTTTTTAAATGGCTGAAGAGTATTTCTGTAACTTTCACTTCCACTCTCTTCCATCTTCTTTTCTCCACTCTGTTTGGCTTCTGCCTCA
The DNA here is from genome assembly GCA_963575145.1 of Galago senegalensis. Classification (NCBI taxonomy): domain Eukaryota; kingdom Metazoa; phylum Chordata; class Mammalia; order Primates; family Galagidae; genus Galago; species Galago senegalensis. Next base: position 13,123 of record CAUYTI010079563.1, on the reverse strand, counting down.
TCCCTCCATATTGTCCAAGTCTACCCCTGGTCTTCTAATTGCCAAATTTGTTAGACATTTCCCATACACTCTTTTGCTGAACTTAGCTGTTGCATTTAACAGGATTGACCACCTCTTTCTCTAGACTTGCTCTTTTGGATTTCATTGCATTAAATTCTCTTGGCTTTCCTCTGCGTTTTCAATCTCTGTTCCATCATCCACCTACCTCTTAAACGTTGACCTTCTCCAAAATACCCTCTTGGGCTCTCTAATATTCTCCCTCTTTACGGCCTCTTTGGGCAGTCTTATCCCTTCTTGTGTTCCAATCTCCTCCATACTGAGGATCCCTTGTTTCCCATCCCCACCCCAGTTCTCTCTTCCAAGCTGCAGGATCTCAGCTCAACATCTCCACTTGGATGTCCCTAGACACCTCACACTCAACACCCAGGTCTGAACCCAGCATTGCCCTCCCAGATCTTCTCTCTTCTCCTTCTTGTAGTCATTGGCTTCACCATTGCTTTGGTCTCTAAGCTATAAACTTGAGTGTAAACCTTTCTCTCACCTTCTAATTTATTCCCAAGTCCATTTTCATCACCAAAGTCACAGAGAGGACAAGAGCAGATGAAGTCATGAGCATAGGTGGAAAGATGAGTTTTGGACAGTAGAAGAGGCAAGTGTACCTTTTAGATGTGAGGTGAAGGCATAACCGTGGGTGGGGAGTGTAAAGAGCTACAGGCTGGGAAGCTGGAAAGATCAAGTTTGATGGCTTAAAATTTCTCAGAGAAAAGATGGGCCAGTGGCCTTCATATATCCATAAGGGAACCATAGGAGAGCGGGAATAAAGCTTGTGGGACCTCAGTGGCGAGAACCAGGGCTAAGGCAACTGTGGGAAGGTGGGTTAAGGTTTAACCCATGGTCAAGTCTGAAGCTGATCTACCATAGATGGTGCTGCCTTGAGATTTGGTGAGTTCTCTGTCACTGGAGCTATTTCAGCAGAGCTTGCCAAAAATGAAAAAATAGAGTGGATTTTTTTCAATTCTGGGTTGAGGACTGATAGAGGGGGCAGAGATGCTTTGGTCTAGTTGAATGAGTTCTAACCTCCATCCCAGTCCTAAGGCCTGCCTGGCCCACAGCCACAAGAAAAAAGAGGCAACAAATGAAATACAAAGCAAAGGAGGGACGTGGTGTTGGAAGGAAGGAAACCCAAGACGCGAGTGCCAAGCTTCACATTTCCTATTTTGACAGTGTCCGCCCTGAAACTTACGACAGGGTTCATCTTCCTGCAATTACAATTTCAGCTAATTTGAGCAATGAATTCATTACCTACAAAATATACTGTATGCTGTCAATCAGAAATTAGCTTTCCTTCTGCCCACTCCCATTTTGGGGATTAAGAGGGAAGCAGAAGGGAGTTAGGGGATGCCACTGGGGATAAATACTGGATGGCTTTAGCAAGTACAGCTGCCACCTGAATACCAACTAAGCTGCCTGTGTGTCTGGAAAAGTTTGGAGGACAAAAGTTGCCATTGGATGCAGATAAGCTGGCTCCATCTCAGGGTTATTTTGCGTTTGTTTTCCTTTCCCCCTTATAGACAGAAGCCACACTAAGACTGTTTTAGGCTTTAGAATACTCCAGAAACTATCCTTATTCCCCACTTCTCCCTCCCTCCCTTCCTTTCTTCCTTCCTTTTTCTTTCTTATTTTTGTTAGACAGAGTCTTACTGTGTTGCTCAGGCTAAAGTGCCATAGCATAAGCCTAGCTCACAGCAACCTCAAACTCCTGGGCTCAAACAATCCTCCTGTCTCAACCTCCTGAGTAGCTGGGACTACAGGCACCCACCACAATGCCTGGACGATTTTTCTATTTTTAGTAGAGATAGGGTCTTGCTCTTACTCAAAGCTCAAGGGATCCTCCTGTCTTGGCCTCTCGGAGTGTTAGGATTATAGGCATGAACCACTGTGCCTGGCCTTAGTCCCTTTTGGTCCAAAGAATGAGAGAAACAACCCTATGTCAAGGCTAAAGAAAATGGCCAGAATTTGAGACCTGAAACAAGTTCTTCTTGAGTTGGAGAAAGCCCAGTATTAGAAGCTGGGATGAGAGATGTCTTCATGAGCTCAGGAGTTATAAGTGCATTTGCAAAGCACATTTGTCTCGATAATCACCAGGGAGGCAGAGGCAGGTGCAGTGGTCTGTGTTAGACACTAATGCTCATGGGAGACGAAGTGTCTTGTCTGAGATCACAAAGTTGATAAAGACCAGGTCTCCAGCCCTCGTGCTATAATATTTCCCTTGTGCTGTGTAGCAACGGACACGATTAAAGGAATGACTGTAACTGCTGAGCAAAGAGGAGTGATTGACGAGAAGAGACAAGAGCTGAAGCAAGGATGTCTTGGGCATCACTCATGGAGGCATTTGCCAAACTCTGTGCAAACGTTCTGCCAGTCAAATGTGGCACAGGCCACTACTGGAGATTTGGAGTGCTTCTTAGAATATTAAAGGACTTGAGAAGTCCTCAGGTAAAGAGACTGATCAAATTCTGGTAACATGTTAGTTCAACAGTGCCCACTTAGTAAGGTGTGGTAGATTGAATCATTGGCCTAATTCTACCCTCTGCCCGTACCACTCCTTTTCCCATCTCGTTTTGCAGTGCTCATCCACTCTGGCTCTGGGCTCAGCCATGGGACTTGCTTTAGCCACTAGAATGAGGAGGAAGCAACAGTGCGTCAGTTCTGAGCTGTCTCCACCTGTTTTTTTTTTTTTTTTTTAACCTTTGTTATCACCTTGAGGATGTGCATGGATAGAGGTTGGTCCAAGAAAGAGAAGGGCAGGTAGAGTTGAGCCCAACCTGGATCAACTGACTCTCAGGGGACCCAGACGTGTGAAAGATAAACATTCACTATTTGTGGTTGTTTGTTTCACAGCATTTTGGTGGCAATAAATAACTGACACATAAGATAATGATGAAAAGATTCCATTTATTCCCCATGACGGCTTCTAGCTGAGCATTGCAAAATCTCCTTTCCCATCCTCAGGCAGGTTCTTCAACTTTTGGATTAATTTAATAAAATTCTATTCTTCTTGAAAACTGCAATCTCAAATATAATTTAACTCTTATAGTCTTCCGTGTCCAGCTCAGACTTGTGCTATGGCCCCAAATGTTTGGAGTTGAAGGGTGAGCGGTACAGTCTGCAGTGAAACAGCCTGCTCCTGACTGCATTCCTGCCTGTCTTTTCCTATCCCCCGGGGATGGGGATGGGGAGGCAGAGGGACAATGTCCCTTTGCCCCATGGTTCAGTCTTGTACTGATGGCCAATACTGATAATATAGTCTCTGAGCAGGTGGTGTAAGTGATTTCCTTCAGGGTAGGATTCTACTTCTCCCTGGACCCATATATCTGAGAAACTAAGAATGTGGTGGTTCTACAAATTTTACTCATCTGTTTTTTCCCAAAGACACTACTCCATAGTGCCTTCCAGTCCTGCTAGTGTGCAATGCTCCCCTCTGGAAATCCTGGGCCAATAAGAAGAGACCCAGTCAACATCCCATTATTACACTTTGTTTTGCCAAACATTGCAAAAATTCACTTGACTATGAAACTCTTTAATGTTCTGACTTGGGCATAGTATACTGCTAACGGAAACACAGGGGGCTTGGGCATGATGGAGTTTTACTAAATCACTATATTTGATTGTTATACAAATCTTGTAGTATCTTTTAAAGGGGTCATGATAAAAATCTGGAGATAAATAACCATGAAAATGAGTATACCTTGCATCAGTTGGGAGGAATGCAGTAGGGACCCAAAGTATCAGCACTTTAAATGAGATAGTTTCTTTCTCAGATAAAAGCTCAAGCTTGTATAGAGGCTTTGGTGAAATTGTCAGAGATAGGCTCCTTCTTTCTTGTGATTCTTTTGCCTTAACTTGGGTGTTGTTCCTGATCTTAGGGTCCCATGTGGTTCACCACCATATCCCTATGCCAACCAGTTAAAAGGGAGAAAACAAAAGGAAAGGTAGGTACCTGTACCTGCTCCTTATCTTTAAGGACATGAATCAGAGGTTGGGTGCATCCCTATGCTCACATCCCATTGGCCAGAATTACACACTTAGCCACACCTACCTGCAAAGGAGCCTGGGAAATGTAGTCTTTATTCCAGACTACTATGTGTACAGCTAAAAATTTGATTATTAAAGAACAAAGAGGAGAAGATATTGGGGAACAGACAACTAGAAATTTCTGCCATTTATTTGGAAGAAGTGATTCTACTTCTTGAAATGTACTGTAAGGAAATTCGAATGAGGGAAAAATAATTTGTACAAGGATGTTTATAGTTCATTGCTACAAGATTAGTTTGTTGACTTAATAAAGTTTTGTTTGTAGCAGCTATAATGAAAATTATGAAGGTGATTTAGACCTATGGAAGACTATGTGAAGACTTGGAGCCCATAGCTTGGTGGTTATGGTGCTGGCCACATACATCAGGGCTGGTGGATTTGAACCTGGCCATGGCCTGCTAAACAACAATGACAACAATAACAACAACAACAAAATAGCCAGGTGTTGTGGCTGGCGCCTGTAGTCCCAGCTACTTGGGAGGCGGAGGCAAGAGAATCACTTAAGCCCAAGAGTTTGAGGTTGCTGTGAGCTGTGATGTCATAGTACTCTACTGTGGGCGACATAGTAAGACTGTTTCAAAAAAAGAAAGGAAACTATGTGAAAAAAGTAGAATTCAATTTCATGCATATGGAAATTAAGACTCTAAAAACCATGTGTGCTCATGGATGGAGAAGAGGCTTAGAGAACTTGATTCAAAGATGTACTTTCTTTTTAAAATAATTTTTATTTTATATCTTTTTTTTTTTTTGAGACAGAATCTCAACACTATGCTGCCCTTGGTAGAGTGCTGTGGTGTCACAGCTCATGACAACCTCCAACTTTTGGGCTTAAGCAGTTCTCTTGCCTTAGCCTCCTAAGTAGCTGTGGACTACAGACCCTTACCACAATGCCTGGCTATTTTTTGGTTGCAGTTGTCATTGTTGTTTAGCAGGCCCTGGCTGGGCTTTAACCCGCCAGCCTTGGTGCATGTGGCTGATGCCCTACTCACTGAGCTACAGGTGCTGAGTCATCTGCTATCTTTTTTATTTTTTTATTTTAAATTTTTATTTTTTAATTGTTTCATGTTCCTTGAGAATACAAAGAATTAGGTTATGCTGATTGAAATTGAGATTGATTTTTACAATTCAGACTTATATTTTAGATGGTACTATTCCTCCCTTAAATGCTATTTTAAAATTTTAGTACATCAAAAGCATTTAAGTGGTTGTGTCTGTTAAGACTGATTAGGTGCTGGGAGCAGGGCAGGCATGGTCCCTGATCTCATGGAGCTTCTAGTTTTGTGGGAAAAACAGACTTTGATGTAGTTTGGATGTCTGTCCTCTCCAAATCTTATGTTGAAATTTGATTCCCTGTGTTGAAGGTGGAACCTTGCGGAGGTACTTGGGCCATGGGGGCAGATCCCTCATTATCTCAGGCAAGAGGGAGTTTTCTCTTAATTAGCTTCCATGAGAATTAACTGTTAAAAAGAGCCTGGCTCCTCTTCTCTCTCCTGCTTCCTTCCTTTTGCTCTGTGATGCTGGCTCCCCTTCCCCTTCTGCCATGATGGGAAGTTTCCTGAGGTCCTCACCTGAAGCAGATGTTGGAGCCATGCTTCTTGTACAGCCTGTGGATAAAAACCTCATTTCTTTGTAAATTACCTAGCCTCAGGTAATCCTTTATAGCAACACAAAATGGACTAAGATAGATATCAGATGAATACATTTGTGAATCTCCTGACAGTTGCACAAAGTGTTATGAAAGAAAAGTATGCAGCAAAATGCCAGAACATACAATGGAGACCAGGGCAACACTTTTGGTGCCTCTCCCATATCCCCTCAGCTTGAACCATTTTGTTAATATTATGTGTCAACGGTGTGCAACTATGAAAAGCTTTGTCTTGATCCTCACGCATGGTTCAGGCAGAAGTACTATGGAGCTAGTGTCCCCAGGAAGGGCCATCAACCAATGACAAATGAGAGTTAGAGTATGAATACCCCAGCTTCCTGACCCTTTGGGTGGGATAACTCTGAGGCTTGTTCTCTACCATGTCCCAGAACTCCTCAGTGGAGTCAAGCCACAGTTGCTCGCAGAGGTAACCTGCTCAATGATGTGCCTTCATTCTCTTCCCTTCTCATTTCCTTTCTTCCCTACTGACCTGCTGGGATCACCTCCAGACAAACTACTTACACTCCTGCCCTGCTCTCCTGGTTTGTTTTGCAGGAAACTGCTCAAGTCAGGAACTTCAACTAGTCTAGTGAGAAGGGCTTTGGGAAGTGGTGTTTACACAGAGCCTTGAATAACGAGTGGACGTTTCGCTAGATGAAGGTGGTGGATGAGAGGTCTAGATTGTGTCTCACTCAAGAGTCTTGGTTGTAAGCAACAGAAAAGGAATCTGGCTTTCTTAAGTTAGGAAAGGGGATCGCTGAATGGCCCCAAATAATACATGTCCCTTCCTCATGGAGAAGGCAGGCAGCTCCCAAGTGGGGAGGAGTATGGCTTATGGCAGTCAGTATAGCCAGAAGACAGTGGCTCATGGACAGAGATGAGGTTGGAGAGGAGAGTGGGGGCCATGGGATTTGTTAGCTTTTTGGCTTGCTTGGCACTTCTAGTGAAAGAAATTTTTCAAAAATTACTTTGAGGTGCTCGATTTTATGGAGAGAGAGATAGGGTTTAGTGTCTGGAAGGTGTCCTGTCATGCCAGTAATTGAGCAGAAACAGGCCTGAGCTTGCTCCTGCACAGGTTGAGAAGTCCCAGTGAGCACACAATTTATGGGGGCAGCTTGTGGGGCAGTGATGCCCATTGGCTTGGAAAAGCTGCAGCACCTGGCTTCTCCTGAGAAGCCAGAGGATCCCAACAAGCAGTGACCTGAATTGCTGATACTCTGGAAGGATTCTGTATGCCCAAGAGGCAGTGAGGTAAGCAGGGGTTTTCAAGTAGTGCTCCTTGGCACCATCTGGGATCCTTTGAGCTTTCTCAGAGTGGGGCTGTATAGGAGGTGCGATGCAAGTGGTCAGAGTTGAGAGATGTTTGAAAAGAATCTTCAGGTGCTAGAAAATATTATTTGAAGATAAGCTAATGTGGCCTTGGATCCTATATACCTATTTGTCACTCATTACTGTATGATCCTAGGTAAGTTAATTAGCTTCTCTGAACGGCTTTATCTTCTTTCTGGTCCTCCACCTCCTTGATCATCATCATCAACACCATTACCTAAACATTGACTATGATAATTGAGATAGTTAGATTCTGCCATTGACTTCTCACATCAACCTTTTTGGGTAGATAGTTTTACCTCCACTTCATAGGTGAGGAAACTGGAGGACCGAGAAGATTGCATCACTCATCCAGCGTCACTCAATAGGCCACAGAACTGAGATTTAAATCCAGATCTGTTTGACTTCAAAGCCTGTGGTTTTAACCGCCAATAGAGTGGTTGTCAGGAGAAAGGAAGATGTATGTATACAGAGAGTGCCAAAAAATGTATACACATTTTAAGAAAGGAAAAAACTATATTAAACTTGTAATATCAAGTCATGTTTGACTTCTGCAATGATAAGAGATACAAGATACAACATACAAGGTAACAAATGTTATAATTTTAATGCAGTTTTTTCCTTTCTTAAAATGTGTATTTGTGGGCGGTGCCTGTGGCTCAAAGGAGTAGGGTGCCGGCCCCATATGCTGGAGGTGGCGGGTTCAAACCCAGCCCCGGCCAAAAAAAAAAAAAGTATATTTGTTTCTTGGCAGTATATCTATATACAGACAGACAGACACACACACACACACACACACACACACACACACACACACACACACACACATACACCCCTATGTTGCTTAGCTCTGTGCCTGGCATGTAATCATTACTTCATAATTGTAGCAGTTAGGATATTCACCTTGGTTACATCATGGAGTATTTGCAGTCCCAGAATGTGACCCAGTCTTTGGACATTTGCATAGTAGGGAGAGATTTTACATTTCCGAGAATTATAGCTAATCCCAGCTTCATTTCCTTTTTTCTTTCAGGGCCAGTCAAGGTGTTTAACAGTATGGCATTCCAGGGCCAGGAGGAAACAGAGGGGCACATAACTTTGCTTTTATGGGATTATGTTCCTGGAGAACCCACTGTGTACTCAGCATGGGGCTGGGCCCAGCATGTAGTGGGGAGGTGGAGGGAAGCAAAGCAGTGGGACTGTGGGTCCATTTGCTCATCCAAAGGGATATCAAGTAACAGCCAGCATGTCCTCCAGTGCTGACTACAGTCAGTGCCTCTCTGCCGTGGGGTGGGAGGCAGCTTGTTCCTGCTTAAAAGACTTTGTTGGTGGACGAGCTGCCAGGTATCTAATCTCCATGGCCTCAGTGAATTACGGAGTAATCCAGGGACTCAGAGCCTCATGTGGAAACAGACCTAAGGTACCAGGTGAAGAGAGAGCTGGGAAGTCCCGCAAGTCAGTTTTGTTTTCCTTTGTTCTTTGTCTTCCCACCCCCAACCCAGACTTGGAGCATTTGAGAACTATATAGACAGGAAAATAAATACAAACGCCATCACGGCCTGGATGTTCACTGCTGGTCACCATAGTTTAGGCACACAGGATACACAGAAGTAAAATAAACAGCCATCATATCAGGATTCTGTCCAGATTTCCTTTGGTTTTATGGCAAGACAACCCCTCCCCTCCAAACTCTTACTCTCTCAAAATGCAGCCTCCTTGGATAGGTCTGTATGGAAGATGACATCAGATGTTTTATTTTACTGTACCCAGTGATTGCGTTAATGTACACAGCTATGATTTAATAAAAAAATCTAAAAAAAAAAATAAAAAAGTTAAGAGAAAAAAAGTTTCTTTTTTTTTACCCCTTTTTCTGCCTCCACCCCTTCCTTTTAACCCTTTTCCTTTTTTTTTTTTTGTTTAGCACTAATTATGCAGAGCAACTATTTTGATTTTTAAAAACAGGCCAGACCTAGTAGAACATCTGCTGCATGGGGTGTTTAGGAAGCTATCTGTTTATGGACTTGACTATTGTTAGTTCCAATAATAATAATAATGTTGCTCTTTTAAAATACTTACTCTTGTGTCAGGTGTTGTGTGTGCTATGTGCTGTTTATTAATTTATTCCACAGATGTTTACAGAGCATCTACTGGGTGCTGGGCCCTGTGCTATGTGTTGGTGGTTTGAATGTGGGATCTGGGACATCTTTCGAAAGATGCTGTTTGAAGTGAGCTTGTAGGTTGCAGGCAGACCTGCACCTATAGACCAAGACCAGGGGCAGTAGAGAGTATTCCCAGTAGAGAACACGGCAAGTACAAATGTTCAGCTAATCCTCCTGATAACATCATGGGAGTTAGTTATTCTCCCTGCTTTACCAAGGAGGAAAATGAGGCTCAGAGATGTTCGGTCATTTGCCCAGAGCTACACACTCATCTAAAGCTCAGGCCTCCCCCTTCTGTAACATCCTTAGACCCCATGTTCGTGGCTGGTCACCTTTATTGTTGGTTTTAGCAGGAAAGTCCCACATTCTGGAGCCCTGTCACTCCAGGGAAAACCAGAACTGTTGGTCATCGTAGGGTGGGTTGTCTGGCTAAGATCAAGCAGGGTAGTATAGGAGGGGTAGTTTGAGGTTTGCAGGAGAAGGAGAGTCAGGAGGCTGCTCCCTGCACCACGTGAAGTCCCTAGAGGTCACCCCATGATCTGAGGCCAGCGTACCCTGGCCTCTGCTAATTTTCTTTCAGGCCCCAGCATATTTGTGGTGCTGTGACATGTCCTTAAGGTCCCAAAGGGTAGAAGCAAGAGCTTCCGTGGGGTGCATAGTCTCTACTTGTACATAATACAAGAGCTAGTTTTTCTTGGTGCTTACCAAAGGGAAGAGAAAATAAAGAGGACTCGGGAACATTCAGCCGAAAGATATATAAAGTAGTCATTATAAATTATGTACTGTGTTTCCAGGGGCTGCCTGAGTGTTAACTTCCATTCCTTTCCTTTTCTGTGAATCTGTATTTTTCCTTTTTTTAAAAAATTAAATCATCGCTGTGTACATTAATGCAGTCACGGGGCACAATGTGCTGGTTTTATATACAATTTGAAATATTTTCCTCAAACCATTTTTCCTTTTTTTACCCCTTTTTCTGCCTCCACCCCTTCCTCCCTTCCTTCTAACTCAACGTGGATCTCTTGATGTGTTGTAGCACCTAGCACATTGTAGGTGCTCAGTAAATATTTGTTGAATGACTTATTGACTGAAACAATTCTATAGGTCGGCCAATGCAATAAATTCGCTTCTAATGCTTTGGAGAAGAACTCCAAACAGGAGGCAGCAGCTATCCTTTCTTTGATCAGGAACAGTGCTTGTGAGAATTCGGATCAGTTTTAGGGTGGCCAGACCCTCTGACTGTATTTCTCTCCTAGTGAGGTCTTGTAGATGCCCTGCGTCTGGATGATTCAAGATGCTTGTTAAAAACTCACAGTTCTTATGCCCTATTGAGTCAGAACCTGGGCAGGAGCAGGAATTTGCATTTCTAATGAGCTCCAGAGTGTTTCTCTTGCGCACTCAAATTGCCCTACATAAGCATATTTGTTCACTTTGATCATTCATGCTGCACTCTTGGGCCTTGCTCCCACTGCCTACTAAAAGTCTATTTGTTTCTTTCTTAAAGCCTTGAGAAGCAAAAAAAAAAAAAAAAAGAAGCACATCGCTTTGGAGACAATTCCCAGTTGAAAAGAATTGAAAGATATTCACAATGATAGCAATGCAATATAATTTTCTTTGTTCTTGGGGTGTGTTGCGTTACTTGACATAGATTTTTTTTTTTTTTTTGCATAAGATAATGGAATCTACTCAAGCACTTTAGAAAAGAATGGCTTGCTTTATATTTTATACTTTTCCTTGTGGGTTTAATGGCCAAGAATTTGCTTCACTGGACTTCAGGGTGTTAAGAAATGACAAATGACAGTTATTCTAGGCACCTCATTGGGGGTGTCTCCGTTATGAAGCATAGACAAGAGAAGGGATAATGCACACTGATTGCTGGTGGAAAGGCTGCACCTGTCCACTTTGTGCCACAATCTCTTTATCCATTCTCCATACATCTTAGCTTTATATTCATTTTTGTTCTGTCTCCTAAATGCTATAGCTAGTTGGAATTCAAGAAAATACACACATACACACACACACACACACGCAATCCACCCAGATCACCATTTTCTATTCTTAATTATTCACAACTGAGATTTAGTAGAAAGACTGACTCAGATGAATTCATGCATTACAGTTCTGGGTTCTGTGATGAACACAGGAAATTGTTCCTTCATAGGTTGACAGTGGCCAAATGTTGGTAATTTCTTATGGTTCAACCTAATAGAAACCATATAAGTTATCCAGATGGCTATTTTAAAATGATTATTTTAAGTATAAAAAAATTCAGACATATTCAAAAAATATTCAAAAGGTATAGAGAATACCGCCTAATATAACAGATACCCATGTCTCACCATCCATTTTAAAAATTAATACATTACCAAATTATATGGAGTCCAGTCCCCAATCATGTGTCCTCATGCCCCTACCAGAGGTGGCCTGCGTCCTGAATTTGGTGCTTGTGATTCCTATCCTTGTATTTCTATTTTTACCTTTTATGTATGTTTCCCCACAACAAAAATTATTGAATTGCTTTGCACATTACTTTATCTAAATGTTAAAGTACACATATTACTCTGTGATTAGCTTTTCCTGCTCAACATCGTGGTTAAAATCAAAAGAATGCAGTGAATTTCAATTCAGAATATGGCTCCCTGGCATAATGATTATTTTGAATTAAAGGTTCTTAAAGATCAATAGATACTACAAGAGATTTTTCCCCATCTAAATAAAGACTGGATGGATGCACCAAGGAGAAGGATGTTCCCCCCTCCTTTTCTCTCAATCCACAGCCTCTCCCAAAACAGAGGCTGATGTTTCCATTTCTGTTGAAAGTCCAGACCTATCAATGAAGAAAACAATGACTTCTAGTCCTTTCCCTGAGTTTTTATTAACTGAACCCATGTGGCAAGGAAGGAAGATCAAATCTGGATGGAATTTTAACACAAACCATTTTCTGCTCCGAGGACCCAAAAGACTGCCCGAGACCATTGTATGTTCATCAAGCCCATTGAATTCCCCCACAAATCATTTACTATTCCCCTAAAATTACCCACACTTCCTCCTCTTCCCTTCTCTTGAGAAGTAAGGTATACAAGCACCTATACTCCACTGAGATGTTGGACAGCCACTATTAGATTCTCCCTGTGCCCTGGTAGAAACAAATTTGTGAAGTTCCTTTATCTTATTATTAATCTGCCTCATTGTGAGTTGATTTTTTCAGCAAACCTTCCCGGGGGAAAGGTAAAGTACATTTGGCCCCAGCAAGATTCATTCATGTTGATCTGTGTTTCTCTAGTTCTGTTATTTTCAAAAAACCAAGTAGCAAAAAGGATTTGCAGTTAAATCAGCAGTGCACGGAAAAGAGAGCACATTTATTTTTTATAATATTTACTCCAACCATCAAGCCAACCTGGTTTCAGCCCATATTTTAAAAAAATATTTATATTGAGAAAGATGCCACAAGATTTTCAAGAAAAAAGCAGCTTAACAATAAACAATGGATCTGTGTTACTATTTTGAGAATTAAGCTTTTGCTAGAGTAAAATAATTTCCTAAAAAAAGAAAACAAAAAAAATTTCCTCGAAGAAAGTCAGAAAAGAGTTGCACCAGCTGGTAGTGCCTAGCATATGGTGGCTGTTCAACCAATATTTGTTGTGTGAATAAATTAAAGGAGAGGGGCCCCAATTTGAAAACACTCAAGCAGTGGTGTAAGGTAGGTCTGAGCTAAACTCATTGTTGCCATTTGTTTTTTTTTTTTTTTTTTTTGAGACAGAGTCAAAAGCAGTCCCCCTGGGTAGAGTACCGTGGCATTACAGCTCACAGCAACCTCCAACTCCTGGGCTCAAGCGAGTCTCTTGCCTCCGCCTCCCAAATAGCTGGGACCACAGGCGCCTGCCACAACGCCCGGCTA
>CAUYTI010079562.1:0-33995 GCA_963575145.1 Galago senegalensis | reverse complement strand
TCCCAGCTACTTGGGAGGCGGAGGCAAGAGACTCGCTTGAGCCCAGGAGTTGGAGGTTGCTGTGAGCTGTAATGCCACGGCACTCTACCCAGGGGGACAGCTTGAGGCTCTGTCTCAAAAAAAAAAAAAAAAAAGAGTTTTACCTAAAATTGACAAATTGTTTATTTGTGGAATTTTCCATTTCATATGTTCAGACCATGGCTGAACAAAGGAAACTAAAACCTCTGTAAGCAAAATCTTGAATGAGGGGGCACACCTATACAGATTCACATTGAAGCAGTCTGCCTGCTACAGTTGGAATGTTTGTATCCCCTCCAGAATTTGTGTTGAAACTTAATCCCCACTGCAATAGTATTAAGTGGGGCTTTGGGGCTGGGCACAGTGTCTCATGTCCATAATCCTGACCCTCTGGGAGGCTGAGGCAAAAGGGTAGCTTGAGCTCAGGAGTTAGAGATCAGCCTGAGAAAGAGTGAGACCCTGTCTCTACTAAAAATAGAAAAATTAACCAGGTGCCTATAGTCCCAGCTACTCAGGAGGCTGAGGCAGGAGGATTGCTTAAACCCAAGCGTCTGAGGTTGTTGTGAGCTATGATGACTCCATGGCATTCTCACCTGGGCAACACTGTGAGAGTCTGTCTCGAAAAAAAAAAAAAAAAGTAGGGGCTTCTTTAGGAGGTGATTAGGCCTTTAGGTCTCTGCCTTCTTAGATTGGTTTAGTGTCTTATGAAAAGGCTGGAATGAACCAGTTAGGGCCTTTGCCCATCATCTCTCTGCCAACAAGGCACCATCTTGGAATCAGAGGCAGCCCTCACCACACACAGAAGCTGTCGTTGCCTTAGTCTTGGATTTCCCAGCCTCCAGAACTGTGAGAAATAAATGTCTGTTGCTTATAAGTCTGTGGTATTTTGTTACGACAATATGAATGGACTAATACACCACTTCAGTCTGTATTTGGACATAGAATTAACAATTACTTGAAAATATATGCATCTTTGATTAAACTAGAGAATGGAAAGGCCCACAGAAATTGACTTACTTGCACACTATTCCCAGAGCAAGTTCTAGAAAACGGTGCTCAAATACCATAGGATTTCAACTTAGAGGTTTAGTGAAGCTCTGTCAGATTAAGTACGGTGAACCTGGTTAAAGAATATTAATAAGAGGAAAGTAATTTAGATAATTTCTGGTATTTTCATTAAAAAATTAATGATCTCTTGATTGTCAAGGACATGATGGAGCCTAAGAGGCCTATTCATTTTGAATTCAGATGATAAATCATGACATCCGAACCAGCAGAATTCCCATGCACACTTCAAGGATAGGGGAGGGGAGGTTGTTTTGTTTTGTTTTGTTTTCTTAAAAGATTTCAACCTAAGAACATATTCCTATTTTTTTTTGAGAAAATGAATAAAGATGTTCTTAATTTTTCCAGTAATGGTAATGATGCTGATGACTGAGAAAAAGTAAAAATACAAAGGAAGCAGAAACAGATTAAAATGATCCTGACAGCAATTCAGATGGGCACGCTACATAAGCCCGTCAGTTTCCTTATCAGAGATTTACATGTTAAAACCACTTGATATAACCCAGCAGGAAATTGAACAAGTGATTCTATGTCCAGACTTGGAAACAAAAATAACCACTCAGGACCTGCACACATTAGTTTGTTCAAACTTGTGCCGATAAAAGTCTTTTTGGCCAGAGCCGGAGTGTGCAGTTAGGAGCGGGGAGGGTTTGGCTGGGGGGTGATTGACACTGAAACATTTGCAAATGCTTAATACAGGAAAGCATGTTGGATGGAAGTCTCAGCTGGTGCGTGGGAGCCACTCAGATGAGGCGGCGTGAGATGCTGCTTAGGATTTAGCATCGTTCCTGGCGAATGATCGTTCTACAAAACACGTTCAGCTTCTTAGGCTCGCCGACGTCCTACATCCACCACACTTAGTACTGGTCACACTCACACAAAAATATTTCACATTCTCATTTTAAATTTGTACCCATTCCAGAGTTTCTTAGTGTGTTCCCGAGAATGAGAACAGTTTTGGGATTTCTGACTTTTCACCTTGGGGACAAGCAGACGTCTGCCTGTCCAATCCTTCCAGCCAAGACCCCACGGTTCCCCCAGCAGCCCTCAGACGCCTGTCCAAACAGTCTCTCCCTGGGCTCTAAGAGTTCCCGTGCATACCACATGCACGTTCTATTTATATGTTTCTTTGTCCTGAAACAAGATTTGGCCCCATTGTGTGGGAGCCACACCAGAAAATGGAAATTGTGGGAGCTCGGAGAAATTTACATACTTTGTTCATTCCATTTTCTGGTGATGTCAGAGTCAAAGAGTACAAATATTCTTTAAACACACACACACACATATATTAAAAAATGCTGGGACTCACCAGCACTGTCCATCAAGTGGGTTGCCATTTAAAGGAGAAGTGTAAACACTCCCTTGCCTGTTCCTCCACCCTTCCTATTTCCCCCATCAGCCCCTGATGAAGGTAACAAATTAGTCCAGACTCCATTTGGACAGAATTAAGGGCCTGTCTGCAAAAGGGTGAGGGGTATTAATGGAAATGGGGGGGTGGAGGCGGGAGGTGGGAACGTGGCACTCAAGTCTGTGTGACCGGCTCTGGCATTTTATGGAGGCAGAGGAGTGCTGCCTGACACTTTACAGATTGGGTGTAATGTTCAGGGAATTTGGCATTTTTGCTACAGGGCTCTGGCTGTCCTGCTAACCGCTTTCTTTTTCCACGCTGGTAAAAGTGCAGGAGAAAAGGGTTAAATAAATGTTTGTGATATGATAAGGTGCTTGTTTATTCAAGGAATGACAGATTATTGGCTCCAAAGGCTGCCCTGAGAAATAGTACAAAGGAGCTGGCTCTCCCCTCCTGGATGATGTGATTTCCTCTTAAGATTCTGCTCTTTCCTAGGAACAATTTGCTCTGGGAATTAGGAAGGATGATTTCCCTTCAGCCAGAGACGGACAGCATTGGAGCTGACAGTTGGAGCCGACTGGGAACTGGGGTGGTCTTGTCTGGGGATGCTTTTCCTGCAAGGATTTTTCTCTCGCTGCTCTCATGCTGGCCCTACACAGGGCTGGGCTTCTAGCATCCACAAGCCCCACTCAACCTCCCCAGGAGTCTGCCGGCCAGGAGCTCCCCAGGGCCTGGGGAAAGGACTTGCTCATTTAGGAGGGGTACCTCTTCCCCAAGAAATCCTGGTGCCAGGGCTGCTTCTAGCCACTGAATGATGTGTTCACCCCATGACTATTCTGATACCCCATGAATCCATGAGTTCAAGATCACACACATCTGTTTATTTCTACACAAACACATCCTTAGCCCTGGCGTTTCCTCTGGTTGGGCTATGGTGATTTCATGGCTGGTCCTGGAGAAGGATTCATCTCCAGATCTTCAACTTATGAGGGTTTTTCCTGCAGTGTGTGTGCTTTTCCTAGGAGGAAACATCTACCAACCCTAAACAGCATCTACCAACATCTACCAACAGCATCTACCAACCCTAAAAATCTCATAGCGGTCTGGCCTAGGGGACCTGGACTCAGCAAACCCCAAGAGGCTGTGACAACTTGCCACGCACTATGAGCTGGTCAATCCCTGTCCCACTGCAAATTCTGCTCCAAGCTGGCTCCTACCTGCACAGCAAGGGGTCTGCACACCCCCACCCCAGCCCTTCCCTGGCATGCCACAGAGAGATCCCTCACGTATTTGCTCAGTAGAAGGGTTCATGCAAAAGATTTGGCATACTTCTTACTTGAAAAGAACTCAATGCCAAAATAAAACACCAAGGGGAAAAAAGAGTTGTGATTTAACGGCTATTTTTCCAAGATCCCGGGAACTACCCAGTGGTTTCACAACAGCCCTCCAGCCTTATCAGCCAATGGGCTTGGCTGGGAGGCACAAGGCACCAGCCTGGGGAGCTCAGTGCCCCCCAGACTCCACAAGTAAGATTTGAGCTGGCGGCAGGGATGTTATCAAATGCCCACGTTCAGGCTACTTTATGATTGCTTTCAGGACTAATAGGGCTTGCTGAATGTACACAGCCGTGTGCTCATTCTTGAACTATATGAGATAAGATCCTTGTCCCAAAGAGATTACTGCCTGACTTTTGCAAAAACCAGATGGCAGAAAATAGTTTCCCTCTGCCCATCAGCAGTGATTGAGGGGGTGGGGCGGAGAAGGGGTGCGGGATATTCATAACTCTCCCAGGGTGGGACCTCTGGCTTGGCATTTATCCCCTGTGAGGTTTTAATCGTGGACTGTCTTTCTCCATCATCTGCTACTCCATAAGCGGCATCTCTGGGGGGCTCTGAGAAGTCAAGCTAATTTCTGTATCAGCTTAATTAAGGCATGGTTAGGTCATCAAGATATATGTTGGGGGGGCATTCACAAATCCTTGTCCTTTCCTCCTCCACTCCTCCTAAAACAAAGACACAAAGGACCTGGCTAGCTCCACCTCCCAGAAGTTCACACCAAAGGACCCTAACTTGACAGGCGACCTGTGGAATGTGCCCACCCCTCAGGGCCCCATATGCAAGTTCTCTCTAACTGCCCCGGGTGAAGACGTCACCTTTGCACTGCCCAGGCATGTCACCCTCCCCTTTCAATAAACCTGGCCTGAACATCTCTGCGCCTCGTCTCTGGGAGCCCCCATTTACACCTTTCCACACAGACCATAAAGCCCCACACACAGACAGACGTGTTACGCACACGCACTCACAAATATATCACAGACTTTGGAACTAGCCAAAAATGACGTGCACTGCTGGTGGGGCCTGAGGAGTATAGATTGTACCTAGCGGGCCTGGTCACATCTGAATCACACGTTGTGCTGCTGGTGGAGAAAGTACCATCAGGACGCCTCCCAGGGAGTCCACTGAGTTTCCTGAACAGCTTCTGCCTGGGAACATCCAACAGTGCAGAGAGGACAGAACCCCCAACCTGCACATCAGCACCCCTGTCCCCAGAGAACATTCCCTGCACTTGAGCGTGCCAGTGACTTTGTGTTTTGGAACAGCCCCCCGACTTTTCAAGCCATTTGCAACTGCATGGATTTCCTGGAAGAACAAAAATCTACTTTTTATGACATGGCAACAATCTTTCTGAAGGTGCACACATTGAGCAAACCCCGGGAATGAGGCAAGTGTGTGTTACTTAGTACCAGCTTTGTCTTCGTTATCCTTCTCTGCAAGCTCACCCAGAGACTGGGCTTTGCCTGGAAGCAGTAGACTAGGGAGGTGATCCCAGGGAGCACCGGCAGCCTGCGGGGAAAGAAGCCAGAGGTGTGAGGTGTGAGGTGTGTTAAGGGGCAGGTCACTGCTGCGGGTGGCTGGCACCCCATCCCACTGGGGACGACGTCTGGGAGATGGTGTAGGAGCATCCTGAGCTTTCCCTCCTGAGGGGCAAGGAAGCAGGAATGTTGACCCATGAACTCCTCTTCACCATTGGGGCAGCTAGTTTAGGGACAGAAACCCCAGCACTGCCAGCCTAACCCTGCCTTCAGGCCCAGCAGATGCCTTAACCAGAAAAGGTCCCAACAGTGGGAGCTGAGGATATAGAGACAGGACCTGACAGGATCTGCCATAACCTTCCTCCCTCCCGCATTTCCTTCCTTCCTTCCAATAAGGAACTCCTTTGAGAAGAGTTAGAGATATGTAAAATTTTCCTAGTGAATGGAGCCAATATTGAGAAGTGTAAAAAACAAAAAAAGAAGTAATAAGAGGGGAGAAAAACAAAGCATTCAACTGAGCCTACGTCTCTTCAGGGACGTCTCCAAGCCCCTCCTCCCACCCCCTGACTCCAAGTGTGACTTAAGTACAACCCTACCTTTCACTCATCTCCTTGAATTGTAATTCCCTATCCAGGTATCATCCTTGCAAACCAAGGCACTCGCTCACTTAATTGTTCCAATTTCTGCATTCCCTGTACTAACTTGCTTGGCACTGATAGGCACTTAATCTCTAGGAAACAAAGGACTTTCTATTGCTTGCTTATCTCTACCAAACTTTGAAGGTTTTAGCACTCAGGAGGAGAAGTTCCAATCGCATTCCTGAGGACCTCTGATGATTTGAATTTCAGGGATTTGGGGTTGGCTGTCCTAAATCAGGTGTTAGCTTCCTGCAGTGATTGTGCAACATGACGATTCCTCCTATGGAGAAAAAAGACACAAAGACCCACAGCAGGAGGAGTATAGGGGCGCGGTGAGGTGGAAAGCTGAGACGTCCAGGTGAAAACCATCCCAGCATAAAGTAGTAGCTCATTAAACATTTATTTCCATTCTTGCAAAGAGAAAAGTGGAGGGCAACCTTATCACTTATCATTCCTCAAAGAGGAGGTAGCCATACACGACAGGGCAAAACCTGGGCACCACTCCCGATGTAGACTTTCCATTTGGAAAGGAAAGAACCTCTCACGGGAGGAGGGGTTGGGCCTAGAGAAGGTTTTCTTCAGTAAAAGGTCTATACCCTGCTGCAGATGATTTGAGGACATCATGGTGACCTTCACCTCCACCCCTCCTTAGATGCATTCCATGTTTCTGGTAGCCATAGCCCTCCTCACATGGTTCCCAAGCTGGGGTTCCTACAGCCTGGTCAAATATCAGAGTGGCCAAGACAGAGCCTCCCTGGGCTGGGATGTGCCCAGGGACTCTGCAGATCCCTATGAGAGGTTCTGAGGGTCTTCCCTGTCATGGGCAAATGACAGAACTCATTCCTTGGCACTAGAGTTTTTCAATCTATGTATTATTGTCATTTTGGACAGAAATGTTCTTTGTTGAGGGGGTGGGGGCTGTCCCAGCATCCGGGATGTATAGCAGCATCCCTGGCCTCTACCCTCTGGAAGACAGTTCCATCCTTTTCAGTTATGATGATTAATAAGATCTCCAGGTACTGCCACATGCTCTGTGGGGGGTGAAATCACAGCTGGTTGAGACCCATTGCTCTAGCCCAAGCCTGGTCATGATTAGTAATATTTTGGTTCAAAGGCTGCATTTTCTGCGGTCTCTTGGCAACTCTTTGATCATGAGGCAGGATTCTCTAGGGCTTATACCCTCACTGCTATCTTTGGAATACCTGTTACATGGCAAACATTGTTTTAGCCCCTGAGATAGAGCCATTACAGGGAGTAAATTATCACCTTTATTCAGATGAGGAAATAGAAGCCCAGAAAGACATTCAGCTTCCAACAACCTATGCCTAGAAAACGGCAGGACTCGGATTCAAATTTAGGTATTTTTAACTCCAAAACTTGTTCACCTGCTGTTCCCCCTTTTCTCTCTAGTCTCAATACGCACAGTCCATCTAGTCCATCTGCTCTGATGAGCTGACTAGAGGAAGAAACTCAGGAGATGCTACATGTTTCCCCAAACAGCCACTTTTGTGACACCCAAGTTCTGAAATACTAAAAATAGTACTTTCTAGAATGCACACACCAACCTTTCATAGCAGCTTTTTCTCCATAAGCTTGTAATACTGCTTTGGGGAAAGAGAGCTGAGCAAAGACTTTCATAATGGAAGAAGTAGACCAAGAAGCTTCATCTGAAATCCAGGCTCAGGCTCTGTTCAGAAGAGGCCTAGCGGGGCTGACGTTGTCGGTCCTCACGGGCCTGTGGCCTATTTTGTAAGGTGCAAACTATGACCTGTGGGTCAAATGCAGCCTGCAGCTTATTTTTGTAAGGCTTATGAGCTAATGGCTCTTATATTTGTAAAGTATTGTTAAAAATGACAACAGTTGAGTAAATAAGAATGGGTGAGAGAAACTGTATGTGGATCGCAAAGCCTAAAATCCTTACTATCTGGCCTTTTGCCAACTCTAAGCTTAGAATGAAAAAAAGCATCTTTGCTGACATGAGTAGGCACGTACTTAGAAGATAACAACAAATGTTTGTCCTGTGTTCATGCAATGAAAGTGCCAAGGAGGGGGACTTACCATTTTTTCTCCCTTGGAGGAACTGTGACCCTACATGATGATCAGTTCACAAAGAGATCAAGTGAATCACTACATACCATGTGTCTGTCACTGCTCAGAGCATGGACAATGTGAATTCAACAAGGAAGTGACAGGAAAGGAAGACAGGGCAGAAAAGGCAGGGGAGGACAGGGAAGCCAGGCAGCCCACTGGGCTGGATGAGCCGGGAGCTAAGAGAGGCTCCCCAGTGTGGAGAAAGGGTGAGGGTAAGACCAATATCCATCTACATTTCCCCTGCAGAACCCCTCTCTCCTAGTCAGGGGAGAGCCCCTCAGCCCGTGTGGACTGTGAGATTAGCATAGGCAACTTTCTGGGGACCACATAAAGGCATTGCTGTAGACAGGGAGCTAATGCTAGATCCCATACCCCCTCCCAGTCCTAGGCAGCTGTGTCACAGCATCATTTAAGAGCATCAGTCCCCACCAGTCTATATTCCATCCTGGGGCACATCAGGCCTGCATCTCCACATCCCTGTATCCCTAATAACACCCTCCCACCCACAGCTGTCACCCCAGCTGGCTGCCACTACAAAGTGTAAGGCTCTGGCAGCAATCCTGCCACCCCCAGCAGCAGGGCCTCTGCACATTTACAAGTGCCCTAAGGATAGGTTTCCCTGCCACAATGCTGCCCCCATGATTGTCTGTCTCCTCTGGGGCCAAGACCAGCCACAGGCAACAAACTGGCCACCCCCAGCAACAAGGCCACCTTGCATTTATAAGTACCCCAAGAATAGGCTTATTCTGCCTACAGCTGCCACGGAGATGAACATACATGCTCCCCAGCTGTCAGCCCACAGCGGCTGCTACCAAGAAAAATATTGCCCTCTCAAGGAGCAGGCCACATGGTAGCTGCTGCTGCCCCACGTAAGCATTCCAGTGGGGTTTGGGATCACCCTGCCTCTGCATATCACAGCTAGTATCCACATGTATAATTGGGGGCTGAGGACAGGCTTACCTGGCCCAAGTCTACTTCCTCAGTGTCTCCAGGCACAATAGCCACAGGCCTGGGAATCAGCCTGCCCCACCCACCATCACTGATAGCTGAGCACTCCTCCCAAGGGCCTGAGGACAGGCCTACCAACCTGCCACTACTACCACAGCTGGTATCAGCCACACACACCACCTGTGGGCCCACCCAGACTGCTGCAACCACCACCAACACCAGCTCAGACTGCTTAGAAGCCGGACAGTTGTCCCACCACTGCAACTGCTATTGCCCATGCCAACCTAAGCAAGAGGGAGACCCCATCTCTACAAAAAAAAAAAAAAGGAAAAATATTATCCTGGCATTGTGGTGAGTGCCTGTAGTTCTAGCTATTCAGGAAACTGAGGCCAGAGAATCCTTTGAGCAGAGTGAGCTGTTTTGACACCACCATACTTTAGCAAAGCAAGACTCTATCTCAAAAAAAAAAAAAGAAAAGAAAAGAAAAGAAAAGAAAAGAAAGGCAATCCCATTTACAATAGCTAAGTATAGTAGAACCTCCATAGTTGACCAACTCCCTACTTTGACCACCTCTTTAAGTTGACCTAATTTTCACAGAATGGGCATGCACCACATGTACAGATCAGGACAGTAGGCCTAGTTCCATACATTGACCTCTTTTTTACAGTCCGTTGGTTGATTGACTTACAGAGGTTCTACTGTATGTATATGTATATTATATGCATATAAATGTGTGTGTGTATTATAGGCAAAATGCCTATATGCCTCAAGCCAAAAAAGTCATTTGAGAGAGAGCAGTGGAAAGTCTTTGTGCAAGCATACTTGTAAGAAACTGAGGCAGAATCCCATGTGGCCAGATTGGTTGTAAGCCTAACATGACCAAGACTTTGGCTGGAATAGACTGTGTTAAGGAATTAAGGCTGACTTTACCAGGCCAATGAAAAAGCCCTTTGGAAATCTGGCCAGATACCCATCAGTAACCTTTCCTGATCTGTGGTAAGTGATGAAGGTCTCTTGCTGACGGGTCTGGAATGGAGTAACCTTTCCTGATCTGCGGTAAGTGATGAAAGTCGCTTGCTCATGGGTCCGGGAATGGAAATGTGCTTGGGGACCTGAAAAGAAGAGGAATTTACCCAATGCATACAGGTATCTAATGGCACAGATGAAACCTGGGCTCATGAAAGGCTTTTGAGAAGTCCAGCCTGAGAATTCCTTATTAAAGTCTCCAGCAAACCTTCCCTGACTTAAGGCCTACATGGGGGCAGAGGTTTGCACACAAATTGCTGTATGCCCAAGAAGTTTCTCTATGCTTTGCTTAAGGATTCGAAGTAACGGCCTCCAAAAGGCATGGTTAGTAGAATAGACATTCAAATCGTCTCTTTCACCTGTAGCCTCAGGTTTCATCAGATGAGAGCAAAGAAAGTAATGACTAACAACATGTTCTTCATTAAGTTATGTTAAACTGGAATGTGTTGAAAGGGTCATGCTTAAAGGTGTATGTTGGGTGGATTATCAGATTACTAGGGAGGATCTACTTTACAGGGCAGGTGGTCATAAGATGTTTAAAAGGATTAATGAAGTCACTGATGTCCAATGCACATGTGCAGAGGGATTGTAATGAATGTTAATGAGGTCACTGCTGTATGGTGCACATGTACAAGATTCCCTATATAAACCAACTGCAAATAAAGAAGCTTGCCATTTTGCCTGAGTGAGCAGATGGTCACCTTTATTTAAAACACAATTTCAATAAGCATGCTTATTCCCTGCAACATCTCTTTTTGGTGAGACTCTTATGGCAACAGTAGACCAAGTCTTAACATATATCACGTGGGTAACAGTATCAATAGCCTTAACACATGAGTCTTCCTTTTTCCTTCCCTCACTATGTACCTACTTACACCTGAGGCTTTTACACATGCTGGGGAGCAGGTTGACTCCTTGTTCTTTCACTCATCATGTTTGGGGGAACTGACAGGTGTTTGCGTGTTTCCATACTCGCTTCACCTTCTCCTTTAAGTGTCTAACTCTGTTTGTCCACCAAGCAGTCATCCTGGGGCTGGGGGAGCCACCCGCTGCCTCTACTCCAGCAGTCTTTGGCCAGAGTCACTCAAGGGGAAGGGAAGCAGGTGGGATTAGTCATGAGGCAGGGCCCCCCAGGGCCTCTGCAGCAGCTCTCACCTCTTACATGTCCCTTCGACTGCCACACCCAGCTGCCATCACCCATTCCTCATGGGCAGCCTCAGCATCTAAGCCACAGTGACGGTGGCCTGCAGAGTAAGAAAAGGCAAATACACAGTAGTTTCTCACTGACTGAGTGACTCAGGTTTGTTTCCCGCTTCTCCAAGAGTACCCCTTAGAGCACCTTTTTTTAAATGAAATTATAACTGTAATAATTATGGGGTACAATATGATGATTTGGTATACTATGTGGAATGTTTAAATTAAACTAATTATCATAACCATCACCTCATGTACTTATTTTTATGGCACTACATTTAAAATATATTCTTAGTTGTTTGAAATGTAGCCTTGCATTGTACACATTAGATGAAATCCTGTCAAATTCCCTCGGCCTCCCCCCAACTCCCCTCTCCTCTCTTTCTTTCTGGACTATCTTTGTGTTTTATCATTCCTATGAATGTGTAAGTGTATCTATATAGGTCTCATAATAGTATTAAGTACATTGGATACTTTTTCCCCCATTCTTGAGACACTTTACTAAGAATATGTTCCAGCTCCATCCAGGTGACTTTGAAAGGAAAGACACCCACCACACAACAGGTGCTGCTTAACCCCCTGTGTTCTGCTGGCCAGGCCTTCTCTCTGTTCCCAGACAGGGCTCTGCCCCAGCTACTATTGCTATATTTCTTGACTACCTAGATTTAGCAAGTGCGGCCAGTCCTCACTTGGTATCCTTGATAGTTTTCTAGAAACTTTGATTGTAAGCAAAACCACCATTCCTGGCATGTATAATGGTTGCTGGTATGACAAAACCATTTTCTTTTTCTTCTTCAACCTTATAAAGAAACAATGTTGTTGAACAAGACGATGTTATTGCAGACAATGTTATTGCTATAAGTTGTCATTTTGCTTATTGAAAGTTGCACTGTCCAAGAGCTTGTGAATGACGTGAAGTGAGGACTTAACATCCTTTTACATATTTCTTCTTATATATCTGCAAAGAAAAAGGAGGTTGAGCAGGATCTTAACCACCAGCTTAGAGAAAGGACCCTTGAGCTCAGAAAGGTTAACTTGCATTAGCTCACACAGTGAATTTGTGACATAAGTAAGACCTAGACCCAGGTATTTAAAGTCTATGAGAGCCCCATAGGCTTACGTCTGAGAAGACTCCACTTGCTCATCCCTGGGCTTGCAGTGTAACTGAGATACATCTCACGAGTAGTTAAAAGTTCATGGCCTTAGAGTCAGGTAGGTACAGATTGGATTCCTGCTTTTGACCCCAGTTAACTGCGTGATTTAGGGTATATTTTTGAACTTCTTTGCATGTCAGTTTTTCTTTTTCTTTCTTCTTTTGCACCTGTCTTTAGGCCTGTAATGAAGATTAAGATCCTTGTGCAAAGTGAGTCTTAGGAATTCAGCAGGTACATCTCTAAATTTCAGCTGGTCTCTGTTGATTCCCTGCCATGTTCAAGGACCCGTGCTGGGTGCTATACAGCCATGGAGCTGGCAGGCCCTGGGCGTGGTCCTCCCCTACTGCAGCCTCTCCATCCTCTCTGATGCTCCAGTCTCCATTGGACTGAACGCATCCGTTGCTGGGTGCCCGGGCACAGGCTTCCTCAGATGAGAGCTGGGTTATTCAGGGAAGTCACATCTTTTTCACATGTTTCTGCAACAGGCCCAGTTTCCAGAGTGAATATCTGGACACATTCTATAAAGTAGTCTGCGGGAAAGAACAAAACAAAACAAAACAAATACTTGCCCCTTTGCTCTGGGTTTCTCATTGAAACAGATGAATCCACAATGCCTGAAAGGCTGTCAGGCAGGCTGAGGGAGCCTGAATGCTGCTGTAAAGCTGGGCATCTGTCACTCCACGCCCCAATGCGAGGCCTGCTCTCCTGGGTGAAGCAAGGCCTGGCCAGACAAGCAGTACCATTGTAAAGTTCTGACAATAGACAAGCAAGAGGACTTGGCTGTGGTGAAGAAATCCCCACCCCTTTGGAGTTTTAAAGGAAGGGAAGCTGGGGTCCAAAGCCTGTCTTATTAGAGAGAGACAAATCACCCCAACCAATCTTTATTATGAATGCCAAGCTATTGAATTTCCTCTGCTCTGTAAAGCCTATTGATTTTGTGACAGTCAAAGATAAGTTATGCCCGTGAAAGCTTTTTTCTCCTCCTTCCTTTTCCTTCACAACATATTTTTTCAGACATATTGGCATTGGGGATTGTAAGTAAAACTGTTATTGGTTTCTTTCGATTTAAGGGTAGGTCAGTGCTCAAGCAAGGCTCACAGTCATTTTTACAGTGGTTTCCAGAGCAAAATAAATGAGGCACGACCATCCTGAGCGAGGGTCACTCCATTATGTGATTTCAATCTCGGGCAAGAATGCTTCGGGCATCTCAGGCATCTCTGGAATTCTGACATTAGCAGTGATCCACTTATTCCCTCTTTGTCCTCTCTCCACCCGACCACTCTCCTCTTATTGACCTCTATTCCCTTCTCACCAAGCCATACCATGAGGTCAGTCAACCAGGATGTTGAAAGGGGCACTTGCTGCGAGTAAAATGCTCCATGGAGCATTTTTTACCAGGATGCTCCATGTAAATGCAGGTGTCTCGGCTGAGGCAGTGGATCACCTGAGCTCAGGAGCTCCAGACCAGCTTGAGCAAGAGTGAGACCCTGTCTTTACTGAACATAGGAAAACTAGCCGGGTGTCTTGGGAAGCTGAGATGGGAGAATCTCTTGAGCCCAGGAGTTTGAGGTTGCTAAGAGCTATGATGCCACGGGATTCCAGCTTGGGTGACAGAGTGTGACTTTGCCTCAGGAAAAAAAAAGATGAGAAAGAAAGTTTTCTTAAACTTTGAGTGTGTTTTCTTAAATGTTCAAACATGATTCCCACACTTAACAAAGACAGCAGTTCCTCTCTTGATAATTTATCCCCAATTCTATCACATTATAAAAATACTTTTACACTGTGTATACAAGCATGTGAAAGCAAGAAGGCAAGAAGGTCACATTAATGTGAAAGCAAGAAGGTTGTACTAATGACTTTAAAAAAAAGTCATTCCACATATATCCAGATGACAATAGCAGTTACAATGGCTCATATGCCACTTTAAACCTCAAAATAAAGCTTTAAGATATATTTATCCAATATTTGATTGTGCAAATATTGAATAAATACAAATGAAAGTCTTCTAACATATTTAGTAGACTGTGAGGCCTGATTAATTGTCACCAACACGTTTACTCACCCAGTCGCTCACTCAACAGATACTGAATAGCAACTCTATGCCAGGCACACAGTAAGAACATTGGGGCTTAATCTCTTTTCAAAAAGACAGTGAGCCTGATTTTGCAGTGTGCTGACTAGACAACCTGTAACTCAGATTAACTAGAGAAAGATGGAGGGAGGAGTCACTATCTCATTCTCCCACCTTCATGGAGGGAAGACCCTCTGCTTCATGTAGGAGAGGGATACAGAGGATATGTTGGGAGAACTCATACCAACAATCCTCTCTGTGACTATTTCTTTCTTTCTTTCTTTCTTTCTTTTTTTTTTTTTTGTAGTTTTTGGTCAGGGCTGGGTTTGAACCTGCCACCTCTGGCATATGGGGCTGGCACCCTACTCACTGAGCCACAGACACTGCCCGTTTGTGACTCTTTCTTGCCATCAATATGCATAGTGTGCCTTTCCCCGAGTTAACAGACCAAAGCCTCCTCCCCACCCCCAAATAAGAAGCATCTTACAGGGGACAAGGTAGAGAGGCATCCCAGCTGGCAAACTCACATCTATTTTCAACAAGGCGTAAAATCCACTTGACATTAGACCATGAATGGGAAGAAAGAAGGGCTTTTGCCCCTTCATAGGAACTAAATCATTTTTCATGCTCACAGATTAATTCGAGAGCACATGCTTGGGTGCCGAGGTACCAGGAAGTTCTGCTACTTGAATTTACTTCCTTAAGCATTAGGCCCCAGGGTCAAAAGGTCAGGTAAGAGACAATTATCTGAAGCCAGACCTTGCTTTTTAGGGAATCCTCTTTCAAAATGTATGTCTTCTAAATCAAACATGGATGACCTGGAAACTTCATGTCGTATAGGAGAGAGGAACCTTCTACAACTTGGACACATTTTGGGAGGGCAGACATTGGAAAGGACAACTCCAGGAGCTCTGCATAGCCAGCTTTGGGGTCAGACAGCAGAGCTGCTCATGAATGAGGAAATAAATGAAAGAGGAACAGAAGGGCGTGTAAAGAAAAACTTGTAAAGGAATTTGTTTTTGTTTTAAGACTGACTCTAATCATCACTTCAGCCTATTCCATCCTTCCCAAAGACAGTATTATAAAAGAACATTTCTAAGAAAATTGTTTGCAACATTTCTAGTCATTAAACTTAATTAGTTTTATATTATAATTCTATAGAAATGATTTCCACCGTTTCTACTTTATGTAGAATTTCTTTCTGGTAATCTTAGATTCTTTAGAATCTTAGACTAGGAATCTCTCTGGATAAATGTGTTGTGAAAAGAACATGGATTTCAGAATCAGACAGATTAGGTTTAAATCCCTCATCTGATACTTGCCGGGCCTTGTGCAAATTAGTTAACCTTTCAAAGTCTCAATTTGCTTACCAAAAAAAGCCAGGAATAGCTCCTATTTCTAAATCCTATTGTACTGGAGAGGAATTTATTATAAATCAGGGGGAGTAGGTGGGCACTTGGGGTAGATGGAATTATTGCTCCCAACAATACCCTATCCTCTGGTGAGGACAATCTTTAGCAGTCCATTATCAAGTGACTTACCCATGCCAACTGTTACATCCTCATTCCACTGGCTTCTGGTGTGGCTTGACCTTGTGACTTGCTTTGCACAGCAGAATGTGGTGGCAGTAATAGTTTTGAGAAGAGACTTGTATAGGAATCCCTATGATTCTGTTCATTCCTCTTGAGGTTCTCTGCTCCACCATGGAAAGCACATCTGAGTTAGTTCTCCCCAAATCAGAAGACACACAGAGTCCATCCCAGCCTAGCTGAGGCCAGCAGAGCCTGGCAAAGCAGGGCCAACCTGCAAACTCCAGAAATACATGGTTTGTTTTTAAAAACAACTGAAATTTTGGTGTAGTTTATGACTACAGCAAATGTAGACTAATGTAATGTTCAAGAAGCGCTTTTCCTTTCCCTTCTATTTGTAGAACTTTTGTGCAAGTTTAATGTGATATTGTGAATAAATTCCTAAGCCAGGAGTTGACACCCAGTTGAGTGCCTCCTCTTCCTTCCTCATTCTGTGCTTGTATTTTTGGTAGCTTCATAGATTCTCTTATTGTTTGGAGCTGTTACTCAGATCTTTAGCTGTCATCATGAGATGCCATAATGAGATCATAATGAGACCTTACATGAGATCAACTTTACTCCCCAGCCTTTATCTCTATAGGATAAAGGACCTGACGCTGATTTACAGGCTCCAACATGATATTGGTGATTAAATGGTAGTTCCCTTACTCAGAGTTTTGGTCCAGAGGAAACAGGTAGAAGCTGTGGGGTTGGCAACCCCCAAATATTTAGCTGTGATTCATAGAAATAAGAAAGTAAAATAAAAGTAAAATGCCCTAACCCTGAAGGAGGAGCATCAGTTAATAAGTATAATGGCTGAATAGATTTCACCCATAAGCCAGCTTATTGCTGTTGTTTTTACTCCTATTAAGCTCAAAGCCTGGTGACAATGAAAATCTGGGATATGCTGACTGTTAACTAGATTGCGGTATCAGAGGTCCAGTAGAATCAATAATCTGGAAATCAGCTTTGTGGGAAGATCCCAGAGGGTCACTAAAAGAAATTCACAATATAATCCCAGCAATGTCTACAGAGGGTTAACAATCTGAAGTTTAGACTTAGGGGAAAGGCAAGGAGAAAGCAGAGAGACCTAATTGGCGAGAATCAGAGCAAAGGCTGAGACATGGGAGGCTCAGATAAATTTTCTCTGATGTCTGTTTCTTCGCTGCCCTTACAGTTTTATAAACGTGCCTGACTGTCAGGAGACTTTAATCTAGGCTACCCTAAAGGGGCTGTAGCCTTTGACATCTTCCTAGAGTTAAGAGATAAAGAATGGTAATCCCCCTGGGAGCAGAAGGTCCCGTTAGTCATTGCAGAACTCCATGAGCACAGTGGGAATTGAGAAGGGCAGGACAGAAAAAGAGCCTAACCACAAGCCTGTTCTATCATACACAGATGAGGACTTTTTTTTTTTTTTTTGTGCACCTGATGTTCATGTATCAACACTGCCCATCTAATACAAAATTAAAACTATTTCACTGATCTCTAGAAAGGTAAAAGAATCTAGGATGCTAAGAATATTTACTTTCATTGCATTTGCTAACTTTTGGGGGTGGAAAAACTTTAGGATGAGTCAAGGAAGGAATATAGATCAGCTTTCCTGTACAAAGATATCCATAACATGAAAAAAACTCCTTTGGGAAATGAAAGTTTAATTAGGGAGACTGGTAAAGTCTCTTGTGAGATACAGGAAGATTCAGAAGGTGAGAACTTTCAGAGACAGCATGCTTTATGAATATTGCAGTAGCCAGACTCGCCATCCTCCTTCTGCAGATTTACATTTCTGAAAACAAAGGGTCAAAGTACATGGGAAAAGCATTTGAAGCCCCAAGCAACCTCTAAGCTGGCAGAACCAGCCTCCACAATATATTTGCAGCCTGCCTTCCAGCTTAATGCCTCTTGCATATGCTCTGAACTGCAGCAAGCTGAACCACGTGAGGTCTCACACAAACACCCAGAGCTGCCTCCAGCCCTCCCACCCCGCCCCATGGACAGATGTATATCTCTTGGCAGCCACCCAGGCTAAAAGAAAGCTCAGATGGCTCTTCCTCCACAGAGCCTCCTTCGGAGGGACTTGATACCTTTCCCTCTAAATTTCATGGTATTTTGTTATTTCTCGTGACACTTATTATTTTCTACTTGTTATCACTTCTACGAGACCGTGAGTCCCCCAGGGCAGGATTGCATTCAATATCTGTGTACCAAAGACACACAAGAAAATGTTCCAGGCAATTATTATTTCTAAATAGAAAAGACAAAGTTAAAAACGAGGCATCAGTGTTTTTAAAAATAATTTTCATGTTCACAACTTTCTGTTGTTCAGTTTGTATTAATAGTTTTATATAAGTGTTGATGTACAGGGTTAAAAGAGTTAATTTTTTTTTCTGTTACCTCTATTTTTCCAAATTGCTTGCTTATTGCTATCTT
Source organism: Galago senegalensis (assembly GCA_963575145.1). Classification (NCBI taxonomy): domain Eukaryota; kingdom Metazoa; phylum Chordata; class Mammalia; order Primates; family Galagidae; genus Galago; species Galago senegalensis. The sequence goes on along the minus strand of CAUYTI010079562.1, from coordinate 15,635 downwards.
GAATTTTTTTTTAAGTCTTTGGCCTTATGTATTGATTTCTCACTATAAAAGATACAAATTTTACTTTTTGGCACCATCCCACTCTGCCACTTGTCCCCACTTCTGGTTCCTTCCCCTCTTAATTCAGAAGAGCAATATTCGATGCTGGCATAATTAGGATCTATGTACTTTACCCTGATTAATTTTCCCTTTTTTTAATCAATGATTTTCTCTGGAATTGATACTTTTTCTTAGTTTTCTGTGAACTCATTAGTAATTAACCCCCAAACTCTTCTCTAATATTTTAAATCTCCTCTCAGTGTTTTCAGATTTTGTGAGGTGGTGAGTTCTGTCTCACTGAAGAAGTCTGTGCTGATGGCTTTTGAGCTGCTCTAGTCTGAACTGGCATCTCCCACCACACAGCTGCCCTGTGGTGACACCCCGCTCTACTGTTCCTAAAATCCTCTTGCCTCTCTCCTGGCTGGGAATGCACACCTTTGTGGGATTTCTAGGAAATCATACAGTGATTTTCAGACTGAGGTCTTAAAAACACCTTTACTCCACTGAGCGCTAAGTGTAGAATTGCAGTTATAAAGAATTTTCAACCGGAATTCTGTAATTTCTATTCTTTTTCTTTCCAGGTTCTATTAGTTATTGTTGAAAAGCCTAAGCCCATTCTGATTCCTGATCCATTGTATATAGATATTTCTTTTCTCTTCAGAAATGTACACAATTTCTACTTTGTCTCCAGTGGTTGGAACTTTCGTGATACTTCTTGATGTGGGTCTAATATTGTGTGATGTGTTGGGCACTTGAAGTCCAATAATACATATTCAAAAAGCCAGATTTGAAAGAAATATTGTGTATATATGTGTAACAGATTCTTTTCTAAGCCACTTAAAATTTGTTTATTATTATAGAGTTGCTTTGAAATACAACTAAAATTAGTAGTCACGTACTTTTGTTCTTTTGACAGGAAATATTGTTGGTCTTTATATGTCTTTAGAAGCTGAGAGTAAAATGGTAGAGGTATGTAATCATGATTAATCACCTATCTCAATATTTCAAACCTGATGCCCTATGGAAATGGCAGGTGTTTAACATCAGAGGTAAAGCCTATAGTGGGAGCACTGGAGGGGCCACAGCAGGAAGCAGCTGAACTGTTTCAACTAAATAATCAAAAATCAGATCTGAAGTTAGTTGTTTGTGTCTATTCTTGTAAATTCATGCCTTAGCCTTGATAAGTAAGAAGGTGGTAGATTGTTCAACATCTGCAGATACATAGACATAGTTTGTAAGAAAAAACATTCTAGGCTCAGCACCTGTGGCTCAAGTGGCTAAGGTGCCAGCCACATACACCTAAGGTGGCGGGTTCGAATCTAGCCTGGGCCCACCAAACAACAATGATGGCTACAACCAAAAAATAGCCAGGCCTTGTGGCAGGTGCGTGTGGTCCCAGCTACTTGGGAGGTGGAGGCAGGAGACTCGCTTGAGCCCAGGAGTTGGAGGTTGCTGTGATCTGTGATGCCACAGCACTCTACCCAGGAGGACAGCTTGAGGCTCTATCGCAAAAAAAAAAAAAAGAAAAAGAAAGAAAGAAAAAAATATTCTAAGACCATTCACTGAGGTTCACCAAGTTCAGGGAAAGTGCAAGAGATGCCTCCCCAAATATGACATTTAAACATTTACATCAAAGTTGTAATAAATAACTCCTCCAACAAAAGTCAGAATCATATAAGGAGGGAGGGAGGAAAATGTTGCCCTGCTTTGTAAGGAAAAAAAAGGCTATAAATTGGAGAATATGGAATCATAATCACAGAATGTTCTGATTAACTCACCCATAAAATAAGATGTATGGTAAAGGTCACCAGCGCTTAACAGGTGACATAATTCAGAACTGTCAAAACACCTAGAATTATTCCCCAGGGAAATTAGCATTCACCAGTTACAGAGTCGATATTGCTAGTCTTAGTGGACCAAAGCAGAACTTGGAACTGGCCATTTCTGGAGTAGCGAGAGGTCTGGCCTGGGTGACTACAGTTTCCCGCTTTGATCACAATGCCTTCTCCGACTGCCACCATTAATCATTGGCTTCCTTCTTTCTTCAGGTCCCTCTCTTCACTTCCTGAATAAAGTGAGATTTTTGGCTCCGACCTTGAAATTTCACCATCATGCCTATTGTTCTTCCTATATTCCCCTCTCATGTTCTTCATGACTGATTTAAACTAACTTTCGGGGAGGCAAAAAAGCTTTCTTCCAGCTCTGTAAAGAAAGCCCTCAAACTGGACATTCACATCCTTTGAAATGATGCATAAGAAAACAACATAAAAAGAAGGCAGGGTGAAGGTAGGACAGTTGAAGAAATGACATTGTATATAATGATGTAGATGAGTTTTTTTGTTTGTTTGTTTGTTTTTTACTGAGATTATTTTAGTCTTCCAGGAAAAAGAAGCCCAAGTCATTCCTTGCAGTCTCCCTGGTCACAGTTCCATATCTCCCCATTCCATGCTCAAGCCTGTTTGTACATGGAAGATAGAAGGCAAACAAAAATTATATATTATTTCTCACAAGGTGTATTTACATCTATGAAATCCCATATTTCATGATGAAAAACTTGGGAAGAAAAATACATAGAAAGAAGAATATTAAAAACTGTCATGTTTTATCGTGGGCTATTGATAACATCTTTAAATGCTGCAATTTGATTTACATATAATCATAAAAGAATGTGTGTGTCTATCTGTGTGTCTGTATGTTTACCTATGAATATTATCCAGTTTTAGAGTCAGACTGCCTGGATATGTCCAGATCCTAAATATTGCCTTCAATGTATTTTTACATCATTAAATAATGTTTGAAAACATTATCTTTTGCTGAACTTAGTAATATTTTCATCATTTTAGACATATATTAAATTCTTTAAGCACTTATGCCATTTTTGAGCATTAATGTATTGTCAAAGTTTTGTTCAGAAGTTACAATATTTAGGCCTTCATTATATTCATCTTTATACATTTTCATATTATTTTCTTTGGATAAATTCTAAGGAGTAGGTATACTGGGTCAAAGGATTTGGTTGCTTCTGGAATTCTTATTCTCTCATATATATTCTTCTAATTGCACTTTAGCAAGGCTGTACCTGTTTCACTCTTACAAAGGAGTGTGAGAATGCCTTTTCATCAAGTATTCCTTCCAACACAAGGTACTGGAGTTGAGAGCTCAGAATATCGCTCTTAAAAATAGTTATCTTAATTTAAATTAAATTTTGTTCCTTATAACAGAGGTTGTATTTTAAAAATGTCTACTGGGGAGATAAGGCCAAGATGGTGACTAGAAGCAGCCTATGTATGCTGCTCTCAGGGATTAGATCAAAAGTTGCAAGTGTTTGCTCACCTACAGATGGATGTTCCTGGAGAGAGCATTGTGAGTCATCTGTGAAGCTATGGATACACTCAGAATGCAGGATGGGGAATTGGAGTAATCCACTTGGAAAGATCATAAAGTATCTACAGGAGGCATCTACACATGGGGAAGAACAAGAGTAAAGAGCTCCAGGGCTCCATACTACCCCCACTGACACTGTGACCTGAACTGTGAGAGGGTCTAACCACCACCACAAACCTCATGAAGGATCAGGAAGTTGCTTCAAGTCTGCACAGTGGCAATGCACTAGAGAGCAGGCACAGCAGGGACCTGGTGGCTTCTGTTCTGGCAGCTTCTGTTCCTAGGTAGCTACAACTAATGTCATTCTGAGCTCCAGCTCCAGGTCACCTAGTCTATAAAGGGCTTAGCTTTGCTACAACTTGCCCCCGCTATTGCTCCTGCTGGGCCAGAGAAGGAGCACGGAGGACAGACACTCTTGCATAGCCTATAATTGGGAGCCAATCACCCTTACTTTCCATAGGGGAATCAAACAGAACAGCTATTACTGACACATAACAAACTCTACAATGACTGCTTCAATAAGACCTGCCACAGAGAGGAAGCCCCAGAAACCTGATGGCTGTTCCCTGTCTTTGATGCTCTTTCACCACTGTCCCACCCTGTGGTCAGGGCCCCATTGCTCCTACACCGATGCCCACCTCCACTGTCATTCCTCAGAGGCTCCTACTCACCACCTGGCAGGCCTGGCCCTGAAATCCAATACTCCACCATGGACCTGCTAGCTGTGTGCTGCCATTGCACTTCGACCTTGGTAGTGAATACTCGCAGCTCTAACACTTACAAAAACTACCTAGGTAGTATTTCTCAGCAGCAACTGCCATCATCATGGGGAAATTTGGGCAGAGCCATTTCCCACAATGCCAGCCTCCATGGAGAAGGACTTTCCCTATCACCCATCAGAGTTTTCAACAGTGGCCTGCGAAATAACCTACCACTTTGCAGAAAGATTATCCAGCACTGGCTTGGACTGTGACAGCCATAGGGGAATGAGACAATAGAACGGTTGCATTACAGTCTCTCAGTGCATTTCCCTTTTGATGAGACAGTCTCCAGGAGTGGGACACAAAGTGCCATTGAGGGATATCTCTTTCTTGTCACTAAGTAGGAGAATTCCAGGCAAAGGAGAAGAGCTACATTGGGAACCTACGTGCCCTGAGCTGAGACAAGAGGTATCAGGTAAGAAGAAATAATCAAATGAACTCTGGAAACATGAAAAAATCACTCTAGTTTGACACTACTAAGGATCACAATATTTATAGCAAAGGATCCCAACCAAAGGAAATTGTCAAAATGATAGAAATGTAATCCAAAAAATGGATGGCAAAATTATGAATGGGAGGGCAGCACCTGTGGCTTAAGGAGTAGGATGCTGGCCCCATACACTGGAGGTGGTGGGTTCAAACCCGGCCCCGGCTAAAAACTTCAAAAAACAAAATAAAACAAAACAAAATATAAATGGGATTAAAAAGAAAGTTGAAAACCAACACCATATTCATTACTCTACTGAATGGAGTAAAACTGGAAGCTTTTCCACTTAGAATTGGAACCAGACAAGGCATACAATCAGGCAAGAGAAGGAAATAAAAGGCATCCAAATGGGAGCAGAGGAGGTCAAACTCTCCCTCTTTGCTGATGATATGATCTTAGAACCCCAAAAAGTCAACCACAAGACTCCTAGAAGTGATCAAATAATACAATAATGTCTCAGGATATAAGATCAATGTCCAGAAATCAGTAGTCTTTGTATACACCAATACCAGCCAAGATGAGAAGGTAATTAAGGACACAATCCCCTTCACAGAAGCTTCAAAGAAAACGAAATACCTAGGAAGATACCTCACAAAAGAGGTGAAGGACCTCTATAAGAAAATTATAAAGCTTTAAGAAAAGAAGTAGTAAAAGATATTAACAAATGGAAGAACATACCATGCTCATGGCTGGGAAGAATCAATATTGTTAAAATGTCTGTACTTCCCAGAGCAATCTATTCAATGCCATCAAATTCAATGCCATCTCTATTCAAATGTCAAAATCGTACTTTCAAGACTTGGAAAAAAGAATTCTGCATTTTGTATGGAACTAGAAAAAAAAAACCAACCATATAGCTAAGGCAGTTCTTAGTAATAGAAACAAATCCAGGAGCATCAGCCTATCAGACTTTAGGCTGTATTACAAGGCCACAGTGATCAAAAAAGCATGATATTGGCACAAAAATAGAGATATAGACAGCTGGGACTGAATAGAAAATCAGGAGATGAAACTAACATCTTCTAGCAACCCAATCTTTGGTAAACCAAACAAGAGCATACACTGGGGGAAAGAATCCCTATTCAATAAATGTTGCTGGGAGAACTTTTACATTCACATGTAAAAGACTGAAAATGGACCCACACCTTTCTCCTCTCACAAAAATTGATTCAAGATGGATAACAGATCTAAATTTATGGGATGAAATGATAAAAATCCTCAAGGAAGGCATGGGAAAATACTCAATGATATTGGCCCAGGGAAAGACTTTATGAAGAAGACTTCTGTGGCAATTGCAACAACAAGAAAAATAAACAAATGGGACTTAATTAAACTGAAAATCTTCTGCACAGCTAAGGAGACAACAACCAAAGCAAATAGACAACCTACACAATGGGAAAGGATATTTGCATATTTTGAATCAGACAAAATCTTGATAACTAGGATCTATAGAGAACTCAAATTAATCAACATGAAAAAAGCCAACAATTCCTTATATAAATGGGCAAGAGAGATGAATAGAATTTTCTCTAAAGAAGACAATAAATGGCAAACAAGCATATGAAAAAAATGCTCATCATCCCTAATTATTAGAGAAATGCAAATCAAAACCACTCTGAGATGTCCTCTAACCCTAGTGAAAATTGGCCCACATCACAAAAATCTCTAAACTACAGATTATGGCATGGATGTGGAGAGAAGGGAACACTTTTACACTGCTGGTGGGACTGCAAACTAATACAACCTTTCTGTAAGGAAGTTTGAAGAACCCTCAAAGTACTCAAACTAGACCTCCCATTTGATCCTATAATTCTTTTACTGGGCATGTGCCCAGAAGAGAAAAAAAAATCCTTTTGCCATAAGGATACCTGCACTATACTGTTTATCACAGCTCAAGTTATAATTGCTAAAATGTGGAAGTGGCCTAAATGCCCACCAACCCAGGAATATATCAACAAGTCCTGGTATATGTATACCATGGAATTCTATTCAACCATTAAAAAAGATGGAGACTTTACATCTTTTGTATTAACCTGAATGGAAGTGGAGCACATTATTCTTAGTAAAGCATCACAAGAATGGAGAAGCAAGAATTCTATGTACTCAATTCTGATATAAGGAAAATTAATGACCTACTACATGGTGGGGGGTGGGGAAAGGGGAGAGCAGAAAGAGTGAAGGAGAGAGGGAGGTAGGAGAGTGTCATGGTGTGAAAAAAAAAAAATTAGAGCCTGAGCCTGCAGAAACCATGGTAGAAAGGCCCCTATGTGGTGATCTTGTCCACACCAAAGCAGTGAATGTGGATGGCATTCCTGCCTAGATATATCACTCACATGTGAAACAAGCCAGTGATGAGGACTGGACAATCCAACAATACCCAGAGCATTCCCACCATCTTACCTTGAGAAAACAGACTAAAGCCCTGCCCCCATCACTTACTGGGAGGTGACTGATCTACGAATGGCTGAAGCTTAAGGATGAGCAGCTAGTGTCATGGGATTGATTATTTGCTTTGGACTTTTTCACCTTTCTTCTTTAATCTTAGGTATAAGACATGGTGGAGGTTGTGAAAAATGTAAGCAAGAGCTAACCCAAACTAGATGAACTGTCAAAACTGTATAACTGGTTTACTCTTAGTATGAATGAACAGGAAAGCCTAAAGGAGCTTGCATATACAATGACACTCAATATCAGGTTTGTATGCCTCCCAGTGGGTCTGCTGTTTGCTGCAATTCTTCTGAACTCCCACAGCACACTGAATTTGCTATGTGGTACACTGATATCCTTAGAAAGACAATAACCCGACCTATAACAGAAGAAATATCTATAGACGTATTACTAACAAAACACACACACACACACACACAACACAGAGAAACCAAAAAATATTTTAGGATATGAAAGAAAACCTGAAAAAGTCATGAAAACGCTAGCCAACATAAGGAATGATAGAACTTAAAGAAATGAAAGGGTGATTTAGGGAATTTCAAAATGTAGCAGAAAGCTGCAGCTACAGGCTAGATCAAGCAGAAGAAAGAATCCCAGAGCTTGAAGAAAGGCTTTTAAACTAAATTCTTCAGTAAAAGATGTAGAAAAAAGAATAAAGAAGAATAAACAATCACTCAGAGAAATAGGAAGCTATCACAACTGTGGGAGAAAAGAAAAAGAAAAAAACAGAAAACCTATTTGAGGAAATTATTGAGGAAAACTTCGCTGGTAGCAGCAGGAAAGTAACAATTAACCTATAAGAGAAAACACATCAGGCTAACAGAAGACTTCTCAGCAGAGACGTTATAAGCCAGAAAGGATTGGGGCCCCATTTTTAATCTTCCTAAATGGAACTCCCAGCCAAGAATTTTGTATTCTGTAAAACTAAGTTTCATAAATGATAGAAAAATAAAGACTTTTCCAGATGAGCAAACACTAAGGGAATTTGTCACTACTAGATCTGCCCTACAGGAAGTGTTTAAGGGTACATTATACATGGAAGAGAACAACAGATAACCGCCAGCGTAAAAACTTCCAAAAGTTAATGCCCACAGCTCTTATAAAACAATAGCATAAGAGAGAAAAATAAACAACAAGATTTCATCCAATGTGATAAATAGAGCAGTATCCCACCTATCAATATTAACATTTAAAGTGAATGGTCTGAAAAGACATAGATTGGCTGAATGGATAAAGGAACCCCACAACCTAAGTATATGCCATCTCCAGGAAATCCATATAACTTTCAAGAACTCACATACATTCAAGGAGAAGAAATGGAAAAATAGTCCCTTCTAATGGAAACCAAAAGTGAACAGGTATAGCCATTCTCATATCAAATAAAGTAGACTGCAAATCAACAATGGTTTAAAAAAATAGCCAAAAATGGTTATTATATAATGGCACAGGGAACAATTCAACAATAAAAGATAATAATTCTAAATATATATGTACCTAATACCGGAGCTCCAAGATTCATAAAATTCACAAATTTTAATTGATCTAAGCAAAGAAATAACCAGGAACATCTTTTTTTTTTTTTTTTTTTGAGACAGAGCCTCAAGCTGTCCCCCTGGGTAGAGTGCCCTGGCATTACAGCTCACAGCAACCTCCAACAACTCCTGGGCTCAAGCAAGTCTCTTGCCTCCGCCTCCCAAGTAGCTGGGACCACAGGCGCCCGCCACAACGCCCGGCTATTTTTTGGTTGCAGCCATTATTGTTGTTTGGCGGGTCCGGGCTGGGGATTCGAACCCGCCACCTTAGGTGTACGTGGCTGGCACCTTAGCTGGTTGAGCTATAGGCGCCGAGCCAACCAGGAACATCTTAATTGCCAAGGACTTTAACACCTCACAACAGAACTGAACAGATCATCAAAGCAGAAAATCAATAAACACTGGACTTGAATGGGATTCTAGAAAAAATGGACCTAAAAGTCATTTATATAACATTTAACCAAAAAACTACTGAATGTACATTCTCATCAGCACATGGGACATTTTCTAAGACTGATCATATTTTAGGCCACAGAACAAGCTTCAGCAAATTAAAAGACAGTAAAATCATACCATGTATCTTATCAGACTACAGTGCCATAAAGCTAAAATCAATTCTACGATATACTCTCAAATCTACTCAAAGTCATAGAAATTAAACAAATTGCTGACTGATCCTTGGGTCAATGATGAAATTAAGATGTAAATTAAAAGATTCCTAGATGTGAATCACAAAGGGGCCAAAAACTATGAAAATCTATGGGAAAAACATTTCATAGGAGAAAATTTATATAGCCATAAATGCCTACATCAGAAAGATAGAAAAATCCCAAATTAAAAACCTCATGTCACATCTCAAGGAACTATAAAAAGAGGTACAAACCAAACCCAAAGCTTGCAGAAGAAAAGAAATAAGAAAGCTCAGAGCAGAACTAAATTAAAGAAAAACCAAAAAAAGAAAAAATACAAAAAAATCAGTGAAACAAAAAATTAATTCTTCAAAAAGATATACAAAATCCATAGACTACCAGCCAGATTAACTATAAATAGGAGAGAAAGAACTCAAACAAGCACAACCAGAAATGAACTAGGAGGCATTAAAACTGATAACACAGAAATAGAAAGTATTATCCACAAATATTATGTAAACCTCTATGCACACAAACTAGAGAACCTAGTCGAAATGGATAAATTCCTGGATCATCTCAGTAGACGCAGAAAAAGCATTTAATAAAATCTGGTACTCTTTCATGATAAAATCCTCAATGAATTAGGCATAGAAGAAACATACTTTAAAATTATAAAATTCATATATGACAAATCCACAGCCAACATTAGACTGGATGGTGGAAAGTTGAAAGCATTCCTTTTAAGACCAGAAACAAAATGAGGGTACTTACTGTTACAACTTCTCTTAAACACAATACTAGAACTCCTAATCAGAGCTGTTGGGCAAGAGAAAGAAATAAAGGAGATTCATAGGAGGAAAAAGGAGGCCAAACTATCTCTGTTTTCTGGCAGTATGAGTTTTGTATCTAGAAAAACCTAAAAGATTCCACCAAAAGATTTCTAGAATTGTTCAATAAATTCAGCAAAATCACTGTACACAAATCAGTAGCATTTCTACATACTCAGAACAGTCAAGCTGAGAGTCAAATCAAAGACTCGCATCATGTACGATAGTTACAAAGAGAATAAAATATCTAGGAATATACTTAACTAATGAGGTAAAAGATCTCTCTACAAGAACTTGAGAACACTGAGGAAAGATATCACAGATGATACAAATATATGGAAAAACATCCCATGCTCATGGATTGGTAGAATCAACATTATTAAGATATCCATATTCCCCAAAGTGTTTTAAAGATGAAACATAACCCCCTCAAAATACCATTATCATATTTCACAGGTATAGAAAATATGGTTTTACACTTCATCTGAAAACAAAAAAGCTCTAATAGCCAAAACAATGTTAATCACAAAGAACAAATCAGGAGGTATCATTTTACCTGGCTTTAAATTATACTGCAAGGCTGTAATAACCAAAGCAGTGACAGACTGGTGAAACAGAATAGAGAACTCTGAAATAAAATCATATAACTATTGCTAGGTAATATTCAACAAAGCAGACAATAACATAGACTGGAGAAAAGAAGCACTATTCAATAAATGGTGCTGGGAAAATTGGATAGCCACATGCAGAAAAATGAAACAGAACCTTTATTTCTTACTATATAAAAAATGAATGCAAGATAAATAAGAGACTTAAATGCAAGACATTAAGCCATGAAATTCCTAGAAGGAAATGTAGGAAAAACTCTTATTGGCATAGCCTAGGCAAAGAATTTATGACTAAGGCCCCAAAGGTAAATAACAAAAATAGATCACTAGAACTTAATTAAACTAAAAAGCTTCTGTACAGCAAGAAAATATCAACAGAATAAACTGAAAATTTACAGAATGTAAGAAAATATTTGCCATCTATCCACCTGACAAAGGAGCAATATCCAGAATCTATCAAGAACGCAATAAATCAGCAAGAAAAAATAAACAACCCAATCAAAACATGAACAAAAGACATGCAAAGAAATTCTTCAAAAGAAGATAGACAAATGGCCAGCAAACATATGAAAAAATGTTCAATATTGCTAGCCACTAGGGAAATGTAAATTGTAACCACAATGATATGTCACCTTACCACAATCCGAATGGCATTATTAAAAAGTCAATAAACAGTGGATGCTGGACTGGGTGCAAGAGAGAAAGGAATGCTTATACACTGCTGATGGCACTTCAAACACTTCAGCATCTATGGAATGTCGTATGGAGATTCCGAAATGTAGACTTACTATTCCACCAGCAATCCACTACTGTGTATCTACTCAAAGGTAAAGAAATCATTTTATCAAAAAGACACAGGCACTTGGATATTGATTGGAGCACAATTCAAAATTGTGAAGATGTGTAGTCAACCCAAGTGCTTTTAAAGATGAAACATAACCCCCTCAAATTTTCTTCACCCTCCTGAGTGGGTAAAGAAAATGCGACATAGGTGGAGTACTACTACTCAGCAATAAAAAGGAATAAAGTAGTGTCTTTGGGAGCAACTTAAATGGAACCATTTTCCAAAGTGAATTGCCTTAGAAATGGAAACACAAACACCACGTGTTTTCACTAATAATTGGAAACCAAATGATGGATACGCACAAGCACAAAGCGATATAAAGAACATTGGAAGCCAAGAAGTGGGGGAGGAAGGGCTGTGAGGGTTGAAAACTTACCTGTTGGGCACAATGAACACTATTCTGGTGATGGGTACGTTAATGGCCCTAACTTAAGCATCATATAAGCTATCCATGTCACAGAAACGTTTATTCCCTCTTAATATTTTGAAATAAAATAACACAAAGAATTAAAAAGATAGAAAAGTAAAAAATGTGCATTAACAATTTGCATTTCTTCATTTTGCTTGTGGATTCTCTTTTCATGTTTTTTTTCACAGTTTGTCTTAGTGGGGTTTATGTATTTTTTAAAAATCATAAGAGTTCTTCATAGATAAATGAAATTAACTCTTTAAATACTTATAAATGACAAAAAAAAAAAAACAACCCTGGAACATATTTAATGTTTACGTTCAACGTGTAAAAGCACCACTGCAGTGAGGACAATATACGTGTCCGTCATCTCCACACATTTCCTCTTCCTTTGTTCTTCCCTTCCACCTCTCTCTTTTCCCTGCCATGTTTACAGGCAGCCACTGCTTTGCATTTTGTCACTGTAAGTTAGTTTTCATTTCAGAAAATGGCTTCATGTCACAAGCAAATTTTTGGTGTAGCTTCTTTCACTCCCCATCATTTATTTTGATATTTATCCATTTTGTTATATATTAATATTTCATTCCTTTATAATACAGAACAGTATTCCAGTGTATATAAAAGAATGCACCCACTTACCTATTAATGGAAATTTGGGGTGTTTCCAATTTGAGCTATTCAAATACTGATATTCAAGGCTTTGTGGGGATGTATGCTTTCACATCCATATAAGTGGAAAGGCTCACATATATTTAACTTCGTAAGAAACTACCAAATGATTTTCCAAAGAGATTGTACCATTTTATGTTTTCGTCCATGATATTGAAGACTTCCAATTGCTTTACAGTCTTGCCAATACTTCGGATAGTTTCATTTTTGCCATTCCTATAGGTGTGAGGTGGCATCTAATTGTAATTTTAATTTACATTTCCCTAATGACTAATAATGCTGAAAATAGTTTCATGCCTTATTTACTCTCCATATAATTTCTTTGGTGAAGCTTTTCCCCACATTTTTTCACTTGAATTCAACACTAAATGAAAGGAATTATACATTATGAGCAAGTGGGATGCATCCACAAATGCAACGTTAGTTTGATTTTTGAAATCAATGAATGTAATTCGTCATATGAGCAAACTGAAATGGAAACCTAAGGGTAAAATAAAACACTATGGAACTTAGAGAAAAAAATATGAAGGAATGTTTTTGTAGATTCTGGTTAGGCAGATCTTGTTAGGTAAGATACAAGTTTAGGTATCTTACCTAAAATGTATGATCCATAAGAGAACAAACTAATAAGCTGGATGTTATCAGATTAAAAACATGTGTCTTAATAGTATAATATTTAAAATGAAACAAGCCAAAGGCTGGGAGAAAATATTTACAAATCATATACCTGGTAAAAGACTTTTATTTGGAATATACGGAAGAACTCACAAAATCCCAATCTAATAAATTCACCCTTTTGGTCAACTAATTTTGACAAGGATACCAAGAAGACACCGTGAGGAAAAGACAGTCTCTTTTATAAATGGTGTTGAAAAACCTGGACATCCTCGTGCAGAAGAATGAAATTATACACTTATCTCAAACCATACACAAAAATCAACTCCAAATGGACTAAGCCCTCAACATAAGATTTGTAACTATAAAATTTCTAGAATAAAGCATAGAAAAAAGGCTACTTGATATTTGTCTTGGTAATAATTTTGTTGTATATTCAAGAAGCACAGGCAAACAAAAGCAAAAGTTCACCCACGAGACTATATCACATGAGAAAGATTTTGCGGAGCAAAAGAAATCATCAATAAAATGAAAAAGCAGCCTAGAGATTAGGAAAAAATATTTGCAAACCACACATCTGGTAAGGTCAATATCTAAAATGCATAAGGAACTCACATAACTCAATGGCAAAAAACCCAAACAGCATGATTAAAAAATGGGCAAACTGAACTGACACGTCTTCAGAGAAGACATAAAAGTGGCCAAAAAGTAAATGAAAGGTGTGCTGCATCACTGAAAAATGAAAACCCGTATGAGATACCACCTCACCTTTGTTAGGATGACTTTTATCAGTAAGACAACTTCTAACAAGTACAACTGAGGGTAGAGAAAAGGGAACCCTTGTACAATATTGATAGAAATGTAGATTGGTGTGGTCACTGTGAAAAACTGTATAGAACTTCCTAAAGAAATTAAAAATAGAGCTACCACATGGCTTAGCAATGTTTCTATGGGGTACATATCCAAAGAAAATGAATTCACTGCCTTATAAAGATACCTAAACGCCCATGTTTATTGCAGAATTGTTCACAACAGCCCAGATATGAAAAACAATTGAAGTGTCTGGCAAGAGATGGATAGAAAATACATATGCACCATATGCACTATATAAAATGAAATAGCACTCAGCCTTTAAAAAGAAGGAGATCCTGGTTTGCTACAATGTGGATGGACCTATGCAATATACGTGAAGTGAAATAAGCCAGACACAGAAAAAAAAGGACTGTATGATTTCACTAACATGTGAATTTAAAAAACAACAATCAGAAAACCCACTTCAAATAGTAAAAATAAAGCAATAGAACAGGCTCAGTGCCTGTGGTTCAAGTGGCTAAGGCACCAGCCACATACATCTAAGGTGGCAGGTTCGAATCCAGCCTGAGCCCGCCAAAACAATGACCATCTTGGCGCATGTGGTTTAAGTGGCTAAGGTATCAGCCACATACACCTGAGAGGTGGCGGGTTAAAATCCAGCCCAGGCATGCCAAAACAACAATGATGGCTGCAATCAAAAAATAGCTGGGTGTTGTGGCGGGTGCCTGTGGTCCCAGCTACTTGGGAGGCAGAGGCAAGAGACTCACTTGAGCCCAGGAGTTGGAGGTTCCTGTGAGCTGTGATGCCACAGCACTCTACCCAGGGAGATAGCTTGAGGCTCTATCTCGAAAACAAACAAACAAACAAATAAACAAACAGAAACAACAATGACGGCTGCAACCAAAAAATAGCCAGGTGTTGTGGCAGGTGTCTGTGGTCCCAGCCACTTGGGAGGCTGAGGCAGGAGACTTGCTTGAGCCTAGGAGTTGGAGGTTGCTGTGAGCTGTGATGCCAGAGCACTCTATCCAGGGGGACAGCTTGAGGCTCTGTCTCAAAAAAAAAAAAAAAAAAAGCAATAGAACAATGGTTATAGGGGTAGCACATGAAGCTGGGAAATAAAGGGCATGAAGTTGCAATTTATAGAACAAATAAGTCAAGAATTCTAATGCACAACACAAGGACTATGGTTAGTAATGTTGTATTGTTTACTGGAAATTTGCCAAGAGAGTAGATTGTGGATATTCTTATCACACATTCACAAAAAAAGGATGAGATGTAATTCATTTGACTGCAATAATCACTTCACTATACCCACTACACATGAATATCAAACATTATACTGGAAACCTTCAATATATGCAATCAACAAAGAAGAAAAAATGTTTTGGCATTAAAAAATAAGAAATTGGCTCAGCGCCTGTGGCTCAATCGGCTAAGGCGCCAGCCACATACACCTAAGGTGGCGGGTTCGAATCCCCAGCCCGGACCCGCCAAACAACAATGACGGCTGCAACCAAAAAATGGCCGGGCGTTGTGGCGGGTGCCTGTGGTCCCAGCTACTTGGGAGGCT
>CAUYTI010079561.1:0-17792 GCA_963575145.1 Galago senegalensis | reverse complement strand
GGCGCCTGTGGTCCCAGCTACTTGGGAGGCGGAGGCAAGAGACTCGCTTGAGCCCAGGAGTTGGAGGTTGCTGTGAGCTGTAATGCCATGGCACTCTACCCAGGGGGACAGCTTGAGGCTCTGTCTCAAAAAAAAAGAAAGTGTGAAGTCCTAGATGGCAGGGGTACGGCATAGGTGGGGAATTCCGCAAAGGTTGGGAACCTGAAAACAGACTCTGTTCATGTCACCATTGTGTTTGGACTTGTCTGTGCTTGTGTTTGTTTGTAGTTGAGTTTTCCTGTCTTCCTGCTGCTGCTGAAGATCCTGATCATCTAGAAAAGTCAGAGTGCTCAGTGCCAACCCAAAGGATTCACTCGTTCCAGAGATATACTTATTGGATACCAAAATTCATTTGGATAATCTGTCCAACCATTCTTGATAAGTTATCTGAATAATAAAATACTCAGCAAAAGAGGTAACAATTGGAACGTTTTATCATCTCATTTTGAAGATGTTTGCCATGATTTAAGTTGTTTGCTAGAAGAAAACAAGGCATAGAAAACTTGAATACCTTATTTTTAAAATTGTATCAGGGTTAGAAGGGTAGGCCTTTATATCCAAGTATTGGTTTATGATCCTATTTATAGAATTATGAAATCCAAAAAGTTCTGAAAACCAAAAGTTGTTTTTGTTTTGTTTCCAATTTTTTTATTGCAGTAAAAAATACAAATTAAAAATTACCATTTTAAAGTGTATTGTAAGTACACTTATAATGTGGTACCATCATCCATCTCCAGAATTCCTTTCATCTTGCAAAACTGCAATTCTGTACCCATTAAATAAATCCTCACTCTCCCTAACCCCTGGCAAACACTGTTTTGGTTTTAAAATAAGTTAGCCATCAAAACTAAGTTAGCAGTCAAACTTGATCAGAAAGATAATTTTACTCCTTACTCATCCCACTTGGTGTGTATTTATATATTTCACTACAAAAACATTAATGTGTTAAATTGTCGGGGGTTGCCTCTGACCCCATTTGTAACATAAGATAATATGCAGGGTATGTACTTGCACTGTACAACCTCCAACAAACACTTTCAGAGTCCTGAAACATATCTGACCTCCAGGAATTCAGCTGGGGATTGTGGGACCTGTAGTATGCTAGGTTAGTATTATCATTTTTTATTCTGTTTCAGTTTAGTTGTATTTAACAAAATTAAAATGTGAAAATTTATATTTGAAAATAGAAATAAACTATAGGTCTCCTCCCAGACAGAGACAGTGATCTTCAGTATTTGTTGAACTGTACAGGCTCCTAGAGCCTTAACAAACCTTGGCCCAGGATGGGATGGTTTCAGGGCAGATCCAATTGGTATTAGGGTTTTTTTTTTTTTTTTTTTTTTGAGACAGAGCCTCAAGCTATCCCCCTGGGTAGAGTGCTGTGGCATCACAGTTCACAGCAACCACCAACTCCTGGGCTCAAGTGAGTCTCCTGCCTCAGCCTCCCAAGTTGCTGGGACCCCACAGGTGCCCGCCACAACACCCAGCCATTTTTTTGGTTGCAGCCATCATTGTTATTTGGCAGGCCCAGGCTGAATTAGAACCCACCACCTTAGGTGTATGTGGCTGGCGCCTTAGCCACTTGAGCCACAGGTGCTGAGTATTAGGGTTGTTAAGTACAGACAGCTGGGAAGGGAATGTGGCATCTGCCAAAGTCTTGCTGTTTTTTGGCCTTCAGCAGCAAAGCATTTATGGCTTTCCAGTGAATGTACCCAAGGACAGAATAAGAAATATCTAACAGTGGCTATGTGTAGGCAGGACCAGTTCTGGAGCACCTCTATGCTGTGCTGATGCAAACCAGCTGAATAGCCACCCAGAATTACACCAGTTCCTGAAGGCCCCTGGCTCTCTCCAGACCCTGCTTTAATGACATTGCCCTAATTTCCAGAATGGAGCTTTAGAAAAATAGGTTTATACTTCTTTTCCTCCCTCCTCGATTCCTTCCCCAAAGCTTGTACCAAGTGTCCCTGTGCACAGTGGCAATTTAGGTGCTGTGGAAATAGAAGATACTGTCCTTGCCTTGGGGGAGAAGTCTGACTCCCCAAAGAGTAAGGAATGGAATACAGGAGGCAGCGTATGATAGAGTTGTCAAAATCAGGCTTGTCCAGAGGACATTTCTGTGTTGGCAGACTTCTCCAAGGTCACCAGAGTCCTGGGCATTTTCCCCTATCAATTCAGTCAAGCCAATATCCTCTCCATTATTTTTCTTCCCTTGCCCCCTTCCTCTAACCTCTTTCCATTTCCTAAAGCCTCCATGAGACTTCTAGGGGAAGGATGAGGGCAGAGCCAGGAAGGGAGGCAATAGGGATAGGAAGGGCCAGGTCCTACCTCTGACTGCCTAAATTGTACTTGTCCATCTGGAAAGGAGAGAGGCCTGAATCCAGCAGAAGGTAATGGAGTAACCAGGAGTCCATCATAGAAACAGCTAAGCAGGCAGAGACAAAATTTCTTCTTGTCCTCTCAATTGACATACCTCATTTATGGATAAGATATATTGATAAAGATGAATGATCAGTAAGATAAATAGATAAAAATTGATAAATATGATATATATCAATATGAAAAATATGCATATAAGATAAATTTATATTTTTGAGTTAAAAATCAGGAAAAAGTTTTTGGTAGAAGAAGATAGAACATAGGATTAGAGAAAACTGGGATATTTTATTATGATATTTACTGCTACATAATATTTTAAATGGTTCTATTATGTTAAAAGGTCTTTGGTTACATGGCTTTGGAAGCTTTGTCTTAGTTTCAGACATTCTGCCCTCTTGACATTCCTCGGGTAGAAACCTGGTGCTAATTTATTGTTAAACATTCCATATCCTGGGTTTTTTGGAGCTGTAGGTGTAAGGATTAAATCCCTGGTTTCCACTAGTTCTTCTTTTGTACCTTCTTATTTTTCATATCTTGTTAAATACTAATAGAGAAACATTCAAATGTTTCTTCATTTTCCAAAAGTGTTGTTAATAAGATTAGTTTCTTTATATCCATTTACTGGTTTCTAGTGCAGCAAAATGAGATTGTATTTACTCTGTTTATATTATTCCTTAGATGACATTGTCACTACCTGTCCAGTCTTCATTTTTATTTATTTTATTGAGACAGAGTCTCACTTTGTCACCCTTGGTAGAGTGCTGTGGCTCACAGTCAAACTCTTGGGTTTAAGCAATTCTCTTGCCTCAGCCTCTCTAATAGCTGGACCACAGGCACCCACCACAATGCCCAGCTATTTTTTTGTTGTTGTTTAGTAGGCCCTGCCCAGTCCAAACCCACCAGCCTCGGAGCATGTGGCTGGCATCCTAACCACTGAGCTATGGGTGCCCAGCCCAGTTTTCATTTTTAGTAAATCTCAAACTCAGTTCATCTACTGAGAAAGTAGTTCAGGTCCACATTCAGTTATTAAGCACCTTCTGAATGTCAGGCATTGTGTTAGATCCTGAACTGACAAGGTTGAGAAAGATGCTATGTGTGACCTTAAATTTACAGTCTAGTGGGAAGCACCAGATAAGATACACAGTTAACTTTAACTGTGTGGTTTTAAGGAATAAACTGGGGATAATAGGCTTGTTGTCTAGTTAAACATTAATGAAAGGAAAACCAAAGTGTCAGGGTCACTTGGAGGGTCACTTCCAGGCCTCCCTCTCTGTGCTCCTGTACACCTAGTATTCTGTTTACCCTGCTGACCATCAGTGGTCCCCTCCTCCGCTGGCTGCACTTCAAAGGCACAGTCCTGAAAGTCGGTGTCCTCAGGGCCCCTCCTCGGCAGTCTGCTTTGTTCTCTATCTTCTCATAGGGCAAGGATTTCCAGCTCTCTGTCTCAACTCAGCCCTCTCTTCTCAGCAGCAAGCTCCCATTTCCCAACATTCATTAGGTAGCTCCACCCACCACAAGGCCCTGCAGGCTCAGTGTGCGGAAACCCCAACCTTAAAGCTCGTGTCTTCCTGCTGCCCTGTCTCAGGCTGCCCTGGACACCTGCTAGAGAGAAATGGAAATGGACAGAAATCTCATGCAGCACTGTCTAAGAGAAATATAATACAATGCCAGCTACATATGTAACTTAAACTCTTTAGTAGCCAAATTAAAAATAAAGAAACTGGCTCAGTGCCCATAGCTCAGTGGTTAGGGTGCCAGCCACATACACCAAGGCTGACAGGTTCCAACCCTTCCCGGGCCAGCTAAACAATAACAACTGCAATAAAAAATAGCCGGACGTTGTGGTGGGCGCCTGTAGTCCCAGCCACCTGGGAGGCTGAGGCAAGAGAATCTCTTAAGCCCAAGACGCCACAACACTCTATCAAGGGCGACATAGTGAGACTCTGTCTTAAAAAAGAAAGAAAGAAATCCAGTAATATTCTGAAATTAAAAAAAAAAACAGGTGCAGTTAATTTTAATAATATCTTAATCCAGTATATACCTAACGTATTATCATTTAACATGTAATCAATTAAACGTAGCCGGGAAAACGTGGGTAACCCAGCCCCACATACCACCCCTGCGCCGCCTCCAGGTTCCTGCCTGTGCCCTTCACCCTGTGAGGTCTCTTCTTTTGCTACTGAACTTCTGAAATTTGGTGTGTATTTTAAACTCAGTTTGTACCAGGCACATTTCAAGTGCTCAACAGCCACGTGTGACTAGTTGCTCTCATAGTGGATAATGCAGGTCTAGAATGGAAAGGGCAGTTTTTCAGGCTGGGCAAAAACATGCTTCTAAGAAGATAGGACACTTAGCGTATAAGTGTCACTATTTTTATGATTCACGTATATTTTCTGTTCCTTATGGTTTTCACCATATTAGAGAAGCCTTTGAAATTCCCTTGTCTCTGAGCAGCACCGAGAAGAATCAAGAAAGTCTACTTACTCCTGGCCGGGAAGGGATGTTGAAGGGAGAGCCGCTCATCCTCCGCGCCTGCCCCACCCCCAGAGGGAAATCCCCAAGGGGAAGACGAAGTTCTCAGCCAGCACAGAGCCCGCCCCTAGCTGAATAGCCTCTTCCTAAAGCTCTTGGTGAAAGGTCTACGTTTTTAGAAAGAATTCACACCTTCACAATTCCTTTTCACAATTTCCATAACTTACCTGCCAGAAACAAAATTTATTTACGTTAATTTTTATAGTCAAAGCCACCGCATAGCCTGGAATTTCCAGGATTTTGAATATTGTTCCTTTCGGTTTTGCACATGTTTAATTTTGGTTCAGAAAACAGGATCACTCTATCATGTTCCCGGGTGCGAACTATTGGAGAGTCACTATGGTGATCAACCAATGGGTGCTCACTAGTTCTGGAACTCGGAGCTTGAGTCTGTGCACTTCTCTGCAGAGTGTGCCCCGTAGATCTGAAAGAGTTCTTAGGCCCCGGTTTCTTTTCAGATGGCATCAAAGCAGGCCATAAGTTCATAAGTCAATCTGACTTTTAAGGGGTGCTTTTTCTAAGGAAGAAGAGATTTAAAGTTAAATAGAGACAACAAAGCTTTCTAAGAATGTTTTTGGCTAAGATACTGGCCCAGGGAGAGCAGTGTTAGCCCTTGGGACACCAGCCAGATGTTGCTTTTCACAAACTGGGGGAGACAGTGGCCTTTACTGTTACTGTTACAAATGCTATTCACGTTCCTTAATCTTCAACTAAAATTATTTCACTTTCAAGGTCTAGGCTGGGGTGTAGGAGGCCTGTGGTAGGAGGGCTGGCTTCCAGAGCAACTACAGGGAAGTGTCCGGGAGTTCCATCGGGGCGCCCCCTCCCCTCTCGTAGGGCGAAGGGCATGGCAGGAACCCGGAGGCGGCGCAGGGGTGGTGTGGGGGCTGCGTCACCCGCGTTTTCCGGGCTGTTTCAGTCTCCCAGCGTCTGTGGCTCTCCAGGTAGGGACGCCCCCTCCCACGCAGCGCGGCTTGGGCGGGTGGGGAGGAGGGGCTGGTCTCCGAGCGCCCGCCCCTCCATCTATCACATGGCCGGAGAGTCACAAAAACAACAGCTTTGGCCAAGACCGTGACTTCAGGAAAGGGAACCCAGGGCCCTCGCAGCCAGCCCCCTCCCCATGGAGGACAGTTTTCTTGAATCCTTTGGGAGGCTGAGCCTCCAGCAGCAGCAGCAGCAGCCCGCGCCGCAGCAGCGGGCTCGGCCGCCGCCCCCGCGGGGGACACCTCCGCGCCGCTTTAGGAAACACCTCTACCTTCTGCGAGGCCTCCCGGGCTCCGGGAAAACCACACTGGCCAGGTAATGACAGCGGCCTGGGCGCCGGCGCGTGGGCCCCGGGCCACCACGCTCCCCGGCCGAGCGCGCCCCTGTCCAGAGCCGCTCCTGGGCGCCGCTCGCGCCCCCGCCGAGAGCGCCTGGCCCCGGCCCGGCCTCGCGGGGAGCCCGGCCGCCGCCCCGGGAGCTGTCGCTGCCCCTGGTCCCCAGGGCCGCGGGCGTGCTGAGAGGAGGGCGCTCGTCTTGTTTGTTTCCCGCTGCGCTGCCCCGGGAGCACGGACTCGGCACTGCGCCTAGCGCGAGCCCCAGATGGCACCGACCCGTTCCCCGGTCATGCCCGGCCTAGTGCCAGCCGGCGAGGCAGCCTTCGCCGCCCCCAGCCCCGGGTCGGGTAGGCCCTCAGGGACTCTTCGGGAAAACCGGTGGTGACTGCAGAGAAAACCGCCGGGCCGCCGGCTAGCGCGCAGGCGGCTGCCACAGTGCGTCAACAGGCGTTTTAACTGGAGCGGATATACTGGGGGTCCGGGGCTGGGGGCCAGGGTGGCAGTGGCCGTGGCCCGGAGCTTGTGGGCCCGCTTTGAAAATCTGCGTTTCCTTTGGCAGCTGCGAAGACGCACAGGTGCACGGGGGAGGGGGGGCTGGCGGCGCCACCACCGACCGTCATTGACAGAGCCTCGCCATGGGCGCCCAAATTCGTTCACTTGCGAATTGCGTAAGCGGTCCTCCCACCCCGGTACCAAGTCAGCGGGAATTACGCGGGCTGCCTGCCTGCTGCCTCTTTGCTAGGCCCACCGCTCCAGCCTGAACTCCCACCACTCCCCGCCTCGGACTTGAGGTCCCAGCAACGGTGAACTGCTTCTACCCTGTAAACCAAGCTGTTCCTCTCTTTGCCCTGGCCGACGCCGGCCCGCCTTCCTGGCTTGCCCTCCCACCTTGCTTTGCCCAGCTGGTTTTACTTATCTTTTAGGCCTGGGCAACTGCACCACCCTGCCAGGAGAGGCCCTTCTTCTGGACTCCTTGGCTTCCTGTTTACGCAAATGACTACGCTTAGTTTCGCTGCTTCTTATCCTCTTGTAAGTTTCTTGAACTTAGGGGCCATTTCTTACCCCGCCAAAGTCATTGGCACGCAATAGCTGTTCAATAGAGGAAGCGTTCCCTTGCCTTCAAAGAGCTTTCCGTCTCATTGGAGACGTAAGGCTAGGTAGGGCTTTGGAACTGCTGAGGAATCGAGGTGGCCTACAGTCATGTGCCCATGGTACTCAGTAATCTTAAGAGAAGGGGCTGAGTCATTTGGGTGTCAGCTGTGACAGCCCTGGTGAGGTGCTGTCACTTTTAATTAGGATTCCTGGTTGATTTTGGAGTAAGAGCCTTTAGTCAAAGACTTTTGCTACATTTCCTTGGATTACAGAGCTAGGTGACTTCTGGAGTTTCCCTGGGTGCCCTTTCCGAAGCCACAAACACATTTCAGTAGTCTCTCTCTGGAGCACTGGGGAGGTGGCAGACAGTGGTAGAAGGGGAACCTTTGATCCAGCAGAACTGGGTATTTTCTGAATGTCAAATCCTATTTAATTTTACTTTTGTGTTGCTCATCTGTGGCCTTTCACACACTGAGTGTTAAAAAAGGAAGTAAACATCTGTGGCCAGACTTTGATTCTGACTGTTGGGAAGGGAAGCTGTGTCATGTAGAAGGTCGGGGTTTGGACTCACATTCCTCATCTGTAAAGACAGTGGGTTGCCTGGGTGGGCTCTAACATTCTACACTTTTAGGATTATAATTCCTGATTGGCATTTGGCTAAGCAGAAGACACCGGATGAGAGACCAGCTTATTACAGGACATCTCTCTAGGGACGACTGCAGTGACGCTGGCCTGGGAGCCTGAAGATTGTGCCTTTAGATCTCCTTCATGACTAACTAGCTGGTGACTTTGGGCAATCTCGTAGCGTCTCTGGGCTTGATGTTCCTTAGATGTGACTATTGAGGAACGATTAGATTAGAGGATTTATCGAAGATCCATCTTAATTTCCACTTGTCAGACTTAAAAATAGTTTGTGCATATCAGTTAGGTAAAGAGTTCTGACCTTGGTGTCAATTTATGGCTTCACATTCAAGCTCCACCATCATGAGTTTCGCTGTTCACGCAACTCCTCTGTGCCTCGGTTTCCTCTCCTCTTACATGGGGATGTCTGCTCTGTCTGCCGCAGAGGGTTGTTGTGAAGACTAAATGTGTGGGAGGACTGTTTAAACTCTGAAGTGTTGTATAAATTTTAAGAGGTATTAGTTACTGCTTAAGCTGTTGATCAGCTGTGATAAATATTCAGTGTTCCAGGGAAGCAGCCTGGCTCTGAAGGGAAGATGGCAGCTGACTCTGAGTTCTCCTGTCATGCTAGGCACTGGCGGTTCTGGGAGCAGAGGAGCCTTGGCATGCTTTGGAGCAGGTCCTGCATTGATATAAAAGTCTGGGAAGTAAGCAAGGAAATGGGCCACAGCTCAGGAGGCAGGGGCCCTGAGGGAATGGTGGGGAGGAAGTCTCAGATGTGGCCCTTAGGAACTGCCTTCCCCACTTTTGGGGAGGGTGGAGGGGGAGAGTAGAGAAGGGCAAATTGTTTAAAAGTGCACATGTATAAAAAACAGTAAAACTGTAAGGTTATTTATGTATTGTTGGATTCTTGGAAATTCATGTTTTCTTTATTATATGTATTTTCCAAATTTTCTATAATGAACATGTATTTCTTAGAATAATAAAACTTTTTTCTTCAAAAATTGGAGAAAATTGCCTTTTACAAATGTGGGTTCATCTCTTTCTGCTTAACCTTTATTTCTCATTTGATTAAAGAACTAATAAAATTGTTTTTTGAAATTAGGATATGTCTTGTCTTCCAAGTCAATGGTAGATTTCTGTACTTTCCACCTGTATAGTTTCATAGTTTGAAGTGGCTAGAATGTGGGAAACATCAGTTAAAATTCTTTGACTTATTAAGAAGAAGTTTGAATTTTATTTGCTTTAAAAAATTTTATGCACATCAGAGTACTCAAAAATTAGTGTGTTCCCTGAATATGTTTTATCACCTCTATCTCATTCAGAAGACATTTTAAAAATAGTTTCTTACCACTGATGTGTAAGATCTGTGTCCAGGAAATAACTGGACATGTGCATGAAGATAGAGGAATGTTCATCCCAGTTTTTCATATGACAAAAAAATGTGAGCAACTTAACCGTACAAAAATAGAACTTTGGCTGATAAGTCATGCAGTTATTAATGTTAACATATATACTTGACATGCAACTATTACTCCCCCATTAAGTTAAAAAAAAAACCTGTTAACAAAGATACACATATAGATACATCCCATTTTCTGTTCAAAGAAAGGGGTCGACATATATTCTAAGAAAAATATGTGAAAAGATAGGTATCTTTTGATAGTTGACTTTAGATAGTGGGATTATGAACCTTTCCCCTCTTCTGTTTTTCTATGACAAATATGTATCACTTGTTCACTTTTTAAAGGTGAAAATAAAGGTAGTATTAAGTAAAACATTTTGTAATGAGATGGCTAGAAAGACCCAGTTTTCATGACATAACTGTCATTTTACACATAAAAGTGTTTTCTTTCCGGGGTTACTCTCAGTTGAGCATCCACTAAGAAACTCTTATCTATAGATTTTTAGTGACTTACTAATTTTGATTAATTTTATTAACTAGTATAGGTCACTTGGATCCTTAACACCTCACGTTGTTTTTCATTACAATTTGTCTAATATTCCATCAATAAGTTTACTGTGAGAATTTCAGCTACTGTGGTAAGCAGTAAACTGATTCTGTATGTGAAGCACTGTGGAATGCATGTTCTACGTAAACAAGTATTTTTAATTATTAGTCACTAATCAACAGTAACGATGTTTACGAGTACTTAGGAGACTGACGACACTTGCTAGGTGAGGCACATACCAAATAAGACTCAGAGAAGGAGCCTCCATGAAAGTAACACAGTCTGGAAAGCAGCAGTCTGTGCCCTGTGGGTAAGTAAGGCAGCAGCTCGCATGCTGCAGGGGTTCACGGCCAAGGGAGGCAGCGAGGACAGCAAAGCCTAATCAGGGAGACAGAGTCTCCTCCTCGTGGAGGTGGTTCCTGAGCTATCTTTGAGGGGAATGTGGTTGAGCAGGAAGGAATAACGTCACACCAAAGGTGGGAGAGAGCTGGATGTTGTGGTTTTGGAGGCTGCGTGGTTGTGAGCATAGTGGCTAGGTAAAGCCAGGGCCAGAACATGAAAAGCTAAACCAAGAATAGATAGCTGTCATTGGAAGAAATAAGATTCCAATCCCAAGACCCTTTGGCTCTCAGTAGATGAGCCGGAATTACGTTTCCATAGCTGCGCTGACACACCGAGATCTGTAGCTGTCTTTTCCTCCTACCCCAGTGCAAACCTCTGTGGAGCAACTTGTGCTTTGCACTGTGTGTGTTAAGACATTTAGCAGTTTTGAGCGTTTTTAAGTGTACAGTTCAGTGGCATTAATTACATTCATAATATGCTGCCATCACCACTATTTCAAAAAAATTTTTTATTACTTCATTCTGTGCCCATTAAGCAACAGGTCCCATTTCTTCCTGCCTTTACCCCTGGTAAACTCTGAGCTGCTTTCTCGCTACACATTTGCCTGTTCTCCATACTGTCTGTCCTCTTGTCTCTGGCTAATTACACTTTAGCTTATTGTTCTCAAAGTTCAACCATGTTGTAGCGTGTGACAGAACTTCATTGTTTTTATGGCTGAATGAAATACTCGGTTATATGGGTACGCCACTAAAGTGACCTCTTAAAATGGCAAAAGCAGAATGTAGCCTTTTTTTTTTTTTAAATGGGCTATTTGGAAAATTAAAAGTTGCCAACCTGTGTCATTTCCTCAGAATTTTTTTGAATCTTTACATATCAATCAAAGCAAAGTATGGGGACCTCGTTCCAGTCCATGTTGCATCCTTCGCCATGTTTTGGTTTCTTTTGGCACCATTACAGGTGGTTTGTAATTAGGACCCAAACCATTCAGTTAGGCTCAAAGGAGGCTTACTGACAGCTGTCTTTCCTCCTTCCTATCTCTGAAAAACACAGAATTTTCCATCAAGGGAAATACCTTTTCATTATTTTTTTGTACTAGCCTCCCAAGGAAGTGAAAGCATGCTTACCAAGTGGTAAGACAGATGGGGAGGAGGGTATATTTTACAGACAAATCAACAGTGGAATGTGGGAATCAGTGAGAACAGGGGTCCAGTTAGGCGGGCTTAGTAGTGAATAGTCAGACCTCAAAGTGTACTCTGCTCCACCGTGCTCCTGGCCAGTAGGGTTGAACCACGGTGCTTTTATTCATGGGGCCAGTGCTCTTATTAATAAAAGCAAGATCAAAATAGAAAGTTTGTAGCATTCCAACTCTGTAACAGACAGGTGACATCTCGGATCTTTAGTCACTTAGGTCTACTTGGGAAACGACTCCTAGCTTTTCATATTTTTCATGATTTTCCTAAAGTGGGTCCTAAATCTCATCTCCCCACTGGTGAGAGTACTTGCAACCTTTCTGGAGCTTGGGCTGAATGAGGACTAGGATGCTTTATAAGAAGAGGGAAGAATATGCAGTTCGGTATGTATTTGTATTCACTCACTGGAAAGACTGAGTGAGGAAAAGTTACCCAACCACCCCCATATTCCTGAAACAGTGGAAGAAACCCCCCCCCCGAATTGGGGCAATCAAATATTGCACGTGTGAGTTATGGTGTGAGGGGAGGAAGAAATGGATGAGGAAGTAAAAGAATATTTTCACAGGCCAAACTCAGGGTACGTATAGAAATTCCCTTAAGAGTTCATCTAGGCTCGGCACCTGTGGCTCAAGTGGCTAAGGCGCCAGCCACATACACCTAAAGTGGCAGGTTCGAATCCCCAGCCTGGGCCGGCCAAACAACAATGATGGCTGCGACCAAAAAATGGCCAGGTGTTGTGGCGGGCACCTGTAGTCCAAGCTACTTGGGAGGCTGAGGCAGGAGACTCGCTTGAGCCCAGGAGTTGGAGGTTGCTGTGAGCTGTGATGCCATAGCACTCTACCCAGGGGGATAGCTTGAGGCTCTGTCTCAAAAAAAAAAAAAAAAGAGTTCATCTAGTCCAAGTTTAAGACACTAAGCTCCGAGAAGTTAAACATCTTGACTAAGGTCATAGGGATGAATTCCCCTTATTCCTAATCCAGAGATTTTTCTTTGAGCCCAAAGGAAGAGTCTATGGGGAGTGACCTGGTGAAAGGGCAGTGAGTTTGGGTTCAATCTTTTGTGTAAAACACCTACAGGCCCTATTAATGGGGCTACTAATGTAACCTGGATTTCAACTGTCATGGTAAGGAAGCTCCATTTTATTGTTGTCAATATTAATGATATGTTTCGCCTAATATAAAAAATACTACTGGGCAGCACCCATAGCTCAGTGGTAGGGCGCCAGCCACATACACCAAGACTGGTGGGTTTGAACCTGGCCTGGGCCAGCTAAAACAACAAAGACAACTGCAACAAAAGAAAAATAGCCAGGCATTGTGGCAGGCACCTGTGGTCCCAGCTACTTGGGAGGCTGAGGCAAGAGAATCACTTAAGCCTAAGAGTTTGAGGTTGCTGTGAGCTGTGATGCAATGGCACTCTAGCCAGGGCAACAGCTTGAGACTCTGTCTCAAACAAACAAACTACTACTCACCAGGAAATTTATTTTCTTTATTAATGTTGTCTATTGGGGGTAATGAGAGAAGAGGAAATTTAGATTTTTAGGTATTCATACTTATACTAACTATGATGAATTGGAGAGAGATATTGGAGTCAACTCCCAACTCCTAAGGGTATCCAAGGCCTCTTCCTCATCAGTTCACCTGAGAGGATGTTTCTAACTTAGTATAATGCCTTAGTTCCTTGGCATTTCTTTCTTTTTTTAAAGTATATTATATTTAAAATATATATATATATATAATATTCATTTATTTATTTATTTTGGTTGCAGCTGTCATTGTTGTTTGGCGGGCCCAGGCTGGATTCAAACCTGCCAGCTCAGGTGTATGTGGCTGGCGCCTTAGCCGCTTGAGTTACAGGCACCAAGCCAGTTCCTTGGCATTTCAATGAGCCTTTTTCTCTGCATGATGGCACCTGTCTAAGGCTGTTCAGACTAGATGAATCCAGTAAGAAATTACTTTTTAGCACTTCGAGTTATCTAAAGATGCCTAGGGTGGTACCTGTGGCTCAAAGAAGTGGGTACTGGCCCCCTATACCAAAGGTGGTGGGTTGAAACCTGACCCTGGCCAAAAATTGCAAAAAAAAAATAAAGAT
Organism: Galago senegalensis; assembly: GCA_963575145.1. NCBI lineage: Eukaryota > Metazoa > Chordata > Mammalia > Primates > Galagidae > Galago > Galago senegalensis. The sequence continues at coordinate 4,235 of CAUYTI010079561.1, read as the reverse complement.
GCCTAGGTTCTCTGGGATTGAGGAAGTAGTATACTAAAGAAAAGTGAGTCTAAATTCTGATTGTTCCTTCATAAGGATCATGGGTATGGCTTGGGGAGAAGGCTATCTGGTTTTTGTCAAGGTAAGAGTCTGGGAAAGGGAGAAATGGAGAAAGAAAAACAAGCACATGCTCATTGGGTGCTGACCGTGTGCCTGGCACTTTAAGAAGGTCTGAGCGGGGCTTTCTCTTGACCTGCAGTAGGGCCTCACACCGTTCTTTGCCTTGTACCTTGGCTTTTTTTCTTTCTGGCATTGGCATCACCTGACATAAACTTATTATCAGTTTCTTTTACTAGAACATAAGCTTCATGAGATATGATGTAAGTTCCATGAAATCAGGAATTGTATTCGGTCCGACTCCTAAAAGAAGGCCTGGCACGTAATAGGCATGCACTAAACATCTGATGCATGGTTTGTTAATAAAAGGCGATAGGAGAAGCCTCCCGAGAGATGGAAGCTTAGATGTCAGCACGGCCCTTAAGTAAAGATCACAACCAAAGAGATTATTCACATAAAGAGAAGGCAGAAGAATGAATGGGATGTGGAGAACAGATGAGAAAAAAAGAAAAAGAAGGAATAGAGCCACTCATTTCCAAGTTCTCTTCAATACAGTACACAAGAAGATGATTCCTACTTTTTACATGTGAAAATGTTTGCTGTGTCAGCTCCTTTACCTAATGGTTACACTAAGAAGGAATTTAAAAATTAGGATCAAAGCAGCAGCTGCTTTCCCATTCAAGTACCAGTCAAGAGAGCCCAAAGTGACAGTTTTCCTACACAGCTATAGCCTCTTCTGTCATCTGTAACTGGCCTATGACATTTTTGGAAAAAACATTTTAAAAAGTTAGTACTGAGGTGGGTGTCCCTGGTTCCTTCCCAGGTCTGATCAGGCATGATGAATTGACCAACCCAACACAATTGCAGGTGAAACCTGCTCTGTGGCCAGATTCCACAGAGGAATGCGCTGTTCACATGCAAGGCCCTGAGAGGAATGTCTGATCCATGGAGTAAGTGGGACCACATTGACCAATGAGAATGAGGGCCGTCTGGGAGTCTGGCTTTGCATCTTATAAACATTGATCTACTTTGAGGCATGTGAGGGGTAAAAGTAAGAGAGAGAGTAGATTAGGTCAGGAACGCTTCACTGGCATCCCCTTAAACCACTGTGCCTTGGTGACCCGTGAGGCTGGCAGTGATTGAGGTCTGACTCTCCAAGAGCAGAGCTCAGTCACAAAGGTCAGGCTGCATCAGGCCTCAGGGAGGCTGCCCACATCATCTGTATCCTTGGCTCCTTCCCTGGTCTCAGGCTTCTGGGCCATAGAACCTATTTCCTGCCTCCCATTTTAAAGTCTTAGAGGAGAATTCCAGTGGCATGCAGAGAAAAGTCAAGAAGAATCCTTTCCCCCCATCTCCTTTAGGGGGTAAATTTGAGGTTTGGGTAAATTTTTCATTGTACAAAGATGAGTAGATAGAAATTCCCCCCCTATAGGCTCAGCGCCTGTGGCTCAAGTCGGTAAGGTGCTAGCCACATACACCTAAGGTGGCAGGTTCGAATCCCCAGCCCGGGCCTGCCAAACAACAATGACGGCTGCAACCAAAAAATGGCCAGGCGTTGTGGCAGGCATCTGTAGTCCCAGCTACTTGGGAGGCTGAGGCAGGAGACTCGCTTGAGCCCAGGAGTTGGAGGTTGCTCTGAGCTGTGAAGCCATGGCACTCTACTCAGGAGGATAGCATGAGGCTCCGTCTCAAAAAAAAAAAAAAGAAAAGAAATTCCCCCCTATAAAAGAGTTTACATAATTAGGGCAAAAGGGCATCACGTGCAAGAACCATCTAAACATTTTGCCAAGGATTTACTGAGCATCTCCTGGGCCTTCATGGAACATATATTCTAGCAGGGGAAAATTTTTTCTGAAGGGAATAAGCCATTTCAGGTAGCATCTGTTCTGTTCTGTTCTCTCAAAACCCTGAAGGATTCCATAGCTGTTGCACTGAGTTCAGTATCCCTGGGATAGGCCCACACATGCACAAGAGATGAGCATAATGAATGGAAACTCGTTCATGACAGGGAAAACTGCAAACCACCTAAATATCACGAGAGAAAAGCATAAATAAGTGTTGTTTGTTTTTGATCAAGCATAGGAGTTTAATATGGGGCCTTGCCAAGATTTTCAACCCACAGTACCACTCACTGGTCTTAATTTCTTCATCTGTAACATGGGGGTTACTAATAGTACTTACCTCCCCCATCTCTTTGAGCATTACCTGGGAATGTACAGCTGTCAGAATAGTGCTTAGCACTCATTAAGCACTTAATGTTAGCTGTGTTTATTATTTTGCTGATAATGGAGGGGTGTGTAGCGGTTAAAAGGAATGCACTAAGTGTATATGTCAGTCTGAATATATCTAAAAAATGCAATGCTCCTTCATTTTTTAATTCAATAAATATTTACTGAGTGTCTACTATGTTCTAGGCAGTGTTCTAGGTACTGAGAATCATCAGTGAACAAAACAGAGATCCTGCTCTTGAGGACCTTATGTGCCAGAGGTAGGGAAGTAGATGTAAAATACAAGGGCACTGTGAGTTAGGCTAAGAGGTGGCAGGTGCTGTGGGAAAGGACAGTGGAGCATAGTAAAGTGCTTGGGAATGCCGGAGTTAAGGTGGGGTGGTTGGATTTTAAGCCAGCAAAACAAATATAACAAAATATTAATGATTATGAGCTCCAGGTAGTGGGCATAATGTTATATTATTTCCATTGTCTTTATATTTACATTTTTCCTTGAAAATTCCTCTTTACGACACGAAAAATAAAAGAAAATGATAAGGAGTCTGAAATACAAAGGATGTAAATAAATAAGGCTAAGAAGCAGAACATTAAAAAGGAGCTAAATGAAAAAATACATATTTAAAAGAACCTAAAGTAAATATAGAATTTTTTTTTTGAGACAGAGTCTCAAGCTGTCACCCTGGGTAGAGTGCTGTGGCGTCATACTTCACAACAACCTCCAACTCTTGGGCTCAAGTGAGCCTCTTGCCTCAGTTTTTCTACTGAGACCACCGAGAGAAGGTGGTCTCACTTTTGTTCAGGCTGGCCTTAAACTCATGAACACATGAGCTCAAGCCATCCACCCACCTTGGCCTCCCAGAGTGCCAGAATTATAGGCGTGAACCACCTTGCTGGACTAAATGTTGGAATTTTAAAGTCTCTTAGGAATAGTGAAGGTCAGAATCACAATGCAAAAAAATCAAATTATGTAGAAGACATTTATGAAAATAAATATAACCAAATATAACCAGAATAAATATAACCAAAGCAACAACTACAGGTATAATAGAACATATTTTAGACTTGAAGATTTATATGTAATAACAAATTCATTCCTAGATCTATGCCGGTAAGACTGTTGCAAAAGCTGTTAATTAACTACCCTTTCTTCCTTAACTGTATTTTGTTGGGTGGGACAACATGCCCACTGCAGGTTTTTGGAGTTTTTTTGAGACAGAGCCTCAAGCTGTCCCCCCTGGGTAGAGTGCCATAGCATAGTTCACAGCAACCTCCAACTCCTAGGCTCAAGCGAGTCTCCTGCCTCAGCCTCTCAAGTAGCTGGGACCACAGGCGCCCGCCACAACGCCTGGCTATATTTTTTCAGTTGCAGCCATCATTGTTGTTTGGCGGGCCTAGGCTGGATTTGAACCCGCCACCTTAGGTGTATGTGGCTGGCACCTTAGCCACTTGAGCCATAGGTGCTGAGCCCCCACTGCAGGGTTTTGTTTTTTTTTTTGAGACAGAGACTTAAGCTGTTGCCCTGAGTAGAGTACTGTGGCATCACAGCTCACAGCAACCTCCAACTCCTGGGCTCAAGCGATTCTCCTGTCTCCACCTCCCAAGTAGCGGGACTACAGGTGCCCTCCACAATGCCCAGCTATTTTTTTCCCCCCATCATTGTTTGGCAGGCCCTGGCTGGAATCAAACCAGCCAGCTCAGGTGTATGTGGCTGGCACCTTAGCCACTTGAGCCACAGGCGCCGAGCCCCCACTGCAGGGTTTTTTGGGGTTTTTTTGAGACAGAGAATTAAGCTGTCATCCTTGGTAGAGTGCTGTAGCATCACAGCTCACAGCAACCTCCAACTCCTGGGCTCAAGCGATTCTCCTGTCTCCACCTCCCAAGTTAGCGGGACTACAGGCACCCTCCACAACG
>CAUYTI010079559.1:0-20723 GCA_963575145.1 Galago senegalensis | reverse complement strand
AAAAAAAAAAAAAAAGAAGTATCTGCTCTTGAGCCCAGTGGGCCTCTAGGCAAGATGTCCCTGCCCATCGGGATATACCACCAGGCATTGAGCTATGATGATACCCTTGAGGACCCTACACCCATGACTCCGCCTCCATCTGACATGGGCAGCATCCCCTGGAAGCCTGTGATTCCAGAGCGCAAGTATCAGCACCTCACCAAGGTGGAGGAAGGAGAGGCCAGTGTTGACTCCCCTGCTATGACTCTGTCATCAGCCATTGACAGTATAGATAAAGTCCTAGTGGTGAAGGCTAAAGCTACCCATGTAATCATGAATTCTTTGATCACAAAACAGACCCAGGAGAGCCTTCAGCATTTTGAACAACAGGCAGGGCTGAGAGATGCTGGCTACACACCCCACAGGGGTCTCACCACCGAGGAGAGCAAGTACCTTCAGTGGCAGAAACACTCCACAGATTAAAGCTACAGAGTGGAGAGATTACAAAAGAAGGGAAGCAGCCCGTGTTAGCCCCGTCCATCAGAAGCGGCACCCCTCATTCTTCACCCAAGCATAGGCCCAGAAGCTGGTTCACTTCTGGTTCTTCTACAGCTTTACCCGGCCCAAACCGTAGCACCATGGATTCTGGAAGTGGGGATAAGGACAGAAACCCATCAGATAAATGGAGCTTCTTTGGACCAAGATCCCTCCAGAAGTAGGATTCAGGAAGTTTTGCCACTCAGTCTGCCAAGGAGCCCAGAAACCCTCTCCAATGGAACTGATCCGAGCCCAGGCCAGTAGGATGGCTGAAGATCCAGCAATCTAAAGTCACCCAAGATGGACATCCCAGTGATGGAAGGGAAGAAACAACCCACGGACCCATAATCTCAAACCCCGTGACTTGAATGTGCTCACACCCACTGGCTTCTAAAGCTCTCTGTTCCAGGGATTCTAGAGCCCCTCTTCCCTTTTACCTTGGCTCTGACATAGGAAAGGTGTATATTTTTGGCCATAGCTGGGTTTGAACCTGCCACCTCCAGCATATGGGGCTGGCACCCTACCCTTTGGAGCCATAGGTGCCGCCTGGAAAGGTTTATTTTTTTTTTTTTTTTTTTGAGACAGAGCCTCAAGCTATCCCCCTGGGTAGAGTGCCGTAGCATTACAGCTCACAGCAACCTCCAATTCCTGGGCTCAAGCGAGTCTCTTGCCTCTGCCTCCCAAGTAGCTGGGACCACAGGCGCCCGCCACAACGCCTGGCTATTTTTTGGTTGCAGCTGTCATTGTTGTTTGGCGGGTCCGGGCTGGGGATTCGAACCCGCCACCTTCGGTGTACGTGGCTGGTGCCTTAGCCAGTTGAGCTATAGGCGCCGAGCCCGGAAAGGTTTATTTTTAAAAAAATCTCTTCAACTGAGGCTACACCTGAAGACATAATTGTTTTGTTTTTTTTTTTTGAGACAGAGCCTCAAGCTGTCGCCCTGGGTACAGTGCCGTGGCATAGCTCACAGCAACCTCCAATTCCTGGGCTCAAGCAAGTCTCCTGCCTCCGCCTCCCAAGTAGCTGGGACCACAGACGCCCGCCACAACACCTGGCTATTTTGTTTTTGGTTGCAGCCATCATTGTTGTTTGGCGGGCCCACGCTGGATTCGAACCCACCACCTTAGGTGTATGTGGCTGGCGCCTTAGCCACTTCAGGCACAGGCACCAAACCGACATAATTGTTTTTTGAGAAACAGTAGTGCAGAGTTTGCCCTTGTGTGGAAGAAGCCATTCTGCACTGCTTTAAAGTTAGGTTAAATCTCAGCCCCTGTGTATGGGGACTTCCTGATCTATTTCTGTACTATTTACCCTAGACAAGACCTTGATCTTTGCTTACTGAGACAATGTTTGTGCTCCTCTAAAAACACAGGCTTCTTGATCCTTTTACCGCTGTCAATGTGAGCACTGACAAATCATGGCATAGAGATGCTCACTGACTAGTTCAGACTACTTTAGGCCTCTTGACTGCTAGTGCTGTGTTCCAGCCTTGTCTGGTAGATGGACCTAACATCTATTTGAGACCTGGGTACAGTTAAAAGCTAGACTTGGGGGCAGCGCCTGTGGCTCAAAGGAGTAGGATGCTGGCCCCTTATACCAGAGGTGGCGGGTTCAAACCCAGCCCCAAAAACTGCAAAAAAAAAAAAAGCTAGAGTTGGCAGGGACCTTTTCCAGGCTGAAACCATCGTCATCTTGCATTTTGGTAGATCTAACAGATACTTTGTCCTATAGCCACTTCTTCATGTGGTACCTCTTGGGCCAGTGCTATTGGAGGAATGTTTCTTTTTTATGCCACAGAACAATCACTAGTCTTGCATATGCTTTCTTGTACTTTAATGTGAGATTAACTCCAGTTTGGTTGAAAACTTTCTAAGGGAGAAAATTCAATCTACTAATCTGGTAAATGGATGTTAAGATGGTAACTACAGTTAGTCTTGCATTCATGTGAAAGTAGTATTGCCTTATTTTGATTTCCTTGTTCGTCATTAGGTCAGGGGCTAAAACTTTTTTTGAGGGGGGGTTAGAGATGGAAGAATTCAAAATTCTTTGTATGAAAGCATTTGTCACCAAAATGAGCCTCATACCTTTATGTAGTGTATACCTTGCTGGGGAAAGGAAATGGGGAAACTGCCTTTTTATTTCTCATCATTGTGTACGTGTTCAGTCACTGTCTTGAACACCATCTCACACTTGATTTGGATAGTATTTTATCAGTACACAAGGAGCTGACCTTTCCATAAAAATGCCCTGGAGTCTGAAATTATCATAACAATTATTTGTGTCTTCTGTCTCTTATTTTGACAATAAAAATCCTTATGACTTTCTCAAGAAACAGCAACAAAAAAGAGTACTAATTTACCATGTGAGAAGTCTGGCTATTGTGCTGGAGAGATCACCTGTGGAAATGACTTAGAGAAGGCAGGCAAAATGGGAAAGTCCCTAAGCTTTCATGGGGAAAAAGGCCCAGCCACACCAGCAGCCCAGCTGGGCCCAGCTGTCGAGCCCTCCTCACCTACACACCAGACATGTGAGTGTACCATCTTGCACATTCCACCAACTGACTACAGCCCCATGTGACATCACACAGAGCAGAAGCATTGCCCAGCTGAGCCCAATCAATCCCCAGAATCATGAGGACAATATAATGGTGCTATCTCAAGCCACTGAATTTTGGAATGGTTTATTATGCAACCATAAATACCTGGAATTAATATTTTTGTTTTGCTTTCTCTAAATCTCCTAATCTTACAGGTGTTTGTGGGCTTTGCTGTTCTTAGAGCTCTTCAGGGAAGAAACTACGTTTCTCATTCTTTTTTTTTTTTTTTTTTTTTTGAGACAGAGCCTCAAGCTGTCCCCCTGGGTAGAGTGCCGTGGCATTACAGCTAACAGCAACCTCCAACTCCTGGGCTCAAGCGAGTCTCTTGCCTCGGCCTCCCAAGTAGCTGGGACCACAGGCGCCCGCCACAACGCCCGGCTATTTTTTGGTTGCAGCCGTCATTGTTATTTGGCGGGTCCGGGCTGGGGATTCAAACCCGCCACCTTGGGTGTACGTGGCTGGCGCCCTAGCCGGTTGAGCCTATAGGCGCTGAGCCAGTTCACCCAGTTTTGATTTATGCCTTGAGCTTCCCCCATATAGAACGATTGGCTATATGGGTCCAGTGATGATACTTATTGATGTTAATACTATGAACCTTGCTGTGCCCTTGTCCTTTTCATTCCCTATCTAGGCAGCAGTCAGGTTCTTGGTGTGATGAAGCTGAAAGATTTCTAGTCAGCCATAATCCTTGCAGCTCTGAAGCTAACCTTTAGCATCTAAGTGTTTGTCTTTAATTACCTGGAAAATTTTCTGTAAGAAATGGTTCCCTCCTTTTTTGATCACCATTATCCATTTCCCATTTAAGGCAACAATGAGGGAGGACACAGTCAAGCTAAAAGGACTTTTGTGGATGACAGAAAGCAAAATTAGCTTCACCATGGGCTGGAGTTTAGAATCTCAGGCCAGGGCCATCTTTCTAAAATGTATTTAATTTTGAGTTTGCCTTAAGAGCTTCATATATTTGAACTGCTCTTTATGTGACAAAGTCAGTAGCTCTTTGGCTCATGTCCTGGGTTTTAGCTCTTAATGACGACTCCAGGCCAGCATTTAGTCATTTGAGAATTGTAGCCCTTTATTTTTGCTGTGACTTGGGTCTCAGTGCTAGGGTATTGAGTCAGGCAGCTGGATGGTTGTGGCCTGAGGCTGCAATCAGAGAAACACTTCTTGGAGTGCTTCACAAAGCTCCCTTGCTTCTAAAAGATGAGGTACTGTATGTAGCCTTGGTCTTGGGGACCACCTGCCTGGGGCAGTGGACATCCTGACTAACTGGGCTTCTGGCAGTGGCTTTGGTTCTTATTCTATTACAATTCCCCAAAGCCATGGGCCACTGCTAATAATTAGACAAGATGAAGAAGGAGGACTTGCCTCCATTTTGCCTTGTTTGTTAGTTTGCCTGGGTCTCTCTGAGGAGGGAGGGGTCTGGCCTTCACCTCAACCCATCCCTTCAGTGACTCAGAGTCTCTGAAGGAAACTCTGACCCCTGGGGCCATTTCCTAATGGTACTGTAAGCCAAGCAGTTTTACTTCTGCCTCTGTTTCCAAGCCCACCCCTTCCCCCTGAGTTCAGGGATAGGGATGGGCGCTTTCCTCTCTGGTTGTGTCCAAAAGGAAGGAACATCTTTCTATGGCTAACAAAAACTAAAGAGGGAAGTGAGGAAACAGGAGGTGGGGGCCAGGGTAGATTCCCCTGGAGCCAAGCCCACCCAGCTAACAAGAGCTGCCTAGGGCTGGCTACAGCTGGCTCAGGATGCTGAACTTGAAAGCTTTTTGTTTTTCTCCCCTCCAAGATATAGGTACATGAAATTTAGGTTAAAGGGGTGGGATGGGGCACTCTTTATTATTATTATTATTTTGTATTTTATATGTCAAGAATTATTCTTTCTTTTTTTTTTTTTTTTGCACTGTTTTTCCTCTGTCTGTATTTTGAGCTAGTGCTGAGACTGAGAGGCTGTACCATAGGGAGTTGGACTGGTCTTGGGAGGTGATGAGGGTTGCCAGTTAGTTAGTTGGTGTGAGTAAGAGAGGCTTGGGCTGTTCTGTTGAATCTATGCTCTGTCTCAGGTTTTTATTTTCCACTCAGCCTAGCTGGCCAAAGACAAGAGCAGACAGTCTGTGTGAAACTTACTTTGCCAGAAGTGTGGCCTCGGTTGAGTTTCTGGAAGGGCCATGCAAAGATGTTTACTGGAGATGCGTTGAGAGTCTGCAGTCTAGCTCTGGATCAGGGGCAGCTAGTCTCTAATCAGACTTTTTTGGGTCTCATGCTTATTAAAATAGTGCCAAGAAACTGTGGGATTCATGTTTCCTAAACCTGATCCATTTTTCTAAAAAAATCTCAATTAATGTGAGGCTGTTTAGTGAATAGCCTGAGGTCTGGTGATCTGAAAAATAGTTATCTTCAAGAGTCAAAGATGTTAGACTCCCAAGAGGACTAGCTCCCACCTGCAGGGCCACCTGCTGGCTTGAGAGTGTTGATCATCATGTTCTCTTGCTCCCACTGCCTAATAGTTGCTGGCATCACATTAGAGGTCACTTAGGTTTGAGTTAAGTTTACCTTCCTCTTTCTATGCCTGGGAAATTGTCCAGTTTTAGAATTATGATTTGACTTTTTTATCTTTTGGGAAAAGCTTCTGTTTTAAGGAATTTCTCTTCCTTCTTATCCTGCCTCTAACCTCTCCTGGAATGGCCTGGCCATGGCTTGTAGAATCTCAGCTGAGAACTTCAGAAAACAGCAGCAGTATTTTCCTTTACCTAGTGTAACATCCCTTTCCCTAGGAGTGAGCTCACCTTGGAAAACCCAGGGAAAGAATCATCAGGTTCTCTACTCTCCCTGGGGATTAGGGAAGGACCCATCCCGGTCAGCACAGTGCCTTTTCCTCTCCTGCTCTGAGCCAGGGTGGACATGCCCTCTAGATTCAGGTCTGGGAAGAGGTCCTACAGTCCCTCCCATGGGGCTGCTTTCCCATTCCTTCTTTCCCCTCCCCTTTGCTAATCTACTCTGACATAATTCTTCAAGTGTCTTTTTGCCTTGAGGAGCCTTAATGGCATTGAGTGGCAACATGTAATATTGTCCTCCATGCATCTCCAATAGAACCTAGGAGAGCAAGAGAGCTTTTTAAACTAAAGTGAGAGACTAATAGATGCTCCTGGTTTTTTTTTTTGTTGTTGTTGTTGTTATTTTTTTTTTAAAGGTAGGGTGGGGAGGTATGTTTGGGCCTCCTGCTGTGGCCTGTGAGGAAAGAGGCTGGGGCAAGGCTGTGATCCTGCACTGAAGCATAACCAGAAGTACCCAGGATCTGTTCGGAGATCTCAGAAGAAACCAGATTCTCTTGTATGGAAAGATATAATTAGGGATCAAAGAGCTCTACGAAATTTGCAAAGAAGCCTTAATGTTCAAGCTTCGAAGAGATCAGAGCAATTTTTCCCTTTTAGTCCAAGAGCTAAGACTCTGTGTTTAGACCTATCCTGAGGCAAGAGGGCTGGATTTCCTCATTTAATTATAAGACTAGATTGTCACCAATGAGTCAGCTGTCAATGAGGGTAGGCTGCTTCTTTGCACATGTGTGCCTTGCTGCCTATCTGGTGTGTTCTTCTCAGCTTCCTTTTGTCTAGCCTGCTTTGGGTTGCCAGATCATCTTGATAAGAGCAGGTGATTTGGGGCCTGGCTGGGTTGGCAGGAAAAGAGCAGGATGGATCTCTTGGGACAGGTTCTCCCAGGAATATAAAACAAGGAGCTAGGGTTGTGCTGGCAGCTGGAGAGACAGTAGTGCCTGTTTAAGTTGGCAGAGAGGGCCTTGGCACCTCTCACATCCAGACAGTCTTATAAGATGGGGGCACATAGCACTGGGGAAAGCAGAACTCCATTCTCACCTCTATTTTCAGCTTCAGTGCTTTATTTCAGTATGAGGAAAAACAACAACAAACTGAAGTGCGCTTTCCGTCCTTTCAAAGGACAACTGTTGGGAAAGGAGAGCCAGGTTGCTAGGTGGGAGGAGAGAATTGGCAGGAAGAATCATTCTTGACTCCTCTCTTCTCTGGTGTGTCAAGATCCAGGGAATGAAAAGCAATTTGACCCTGGATTAGTTCCTCCTTAAATTGAAGGAATGTTACCTTTTCCTTCCATGAAGTTCTCTTAGGCTAGGACCAGCTGTCCATTCAGAGCTCAGGGTAGCCGCTTCAACAATTATTGGCATAACCTGACTTGTCAGGAAACTAACCTTACCCCTCCATATTGGGTCTGGCTGCTCTATTCTGTACCAAGTACTGGAGAAAAAAAAATGTCAATTCTTAGTAACCCTTGCAGGTCTTACTTTAGTTTCCCGTCCTTTGCAGAGGCCAAACCAACTGTTTGTAGCCACAACATGCATTCACAGTGGCAAAATGAGATATAATCGAGGGGCTTTGAACCTGGCTGGCCGGGGAAGCTGAAGGGGTGGATAGAGTTGGCTTTTCTTCTGAGCTGTCTCCATCTGTTCCTTTCCCTTCCATGCCCCATCCTACTCCCACCAAAAAGTAAAAAATCAGGATGTTTTTCACTGTCCATTGCTTTGTGTTTTAATAAACAATTTACAGTGACACTCTGTGTTGAGACTGAGTTTCAACTTGAGGTGAAGGGATGGGGTGGAAAAAGGGAGTCCTAGGGGTTCACTTGCCTGCCAAGAGTTCTTTTCTTCTCTCCAGGATGTTTGGTTAAGGGAATCATCTGCAAAGCTCTGCCTGTCCATTTCAACCAGCAGTGCATCGAAGGAAAAACAAAATGGTTTGTTTCTACTCTCACTGGAACATCAGGCCCTGACTATCCCACTCCTAAGGTACATGGGTCCTGTGATTACCTCTTTTTTATTTTTTTTTCGAGACAGAGTCTCACTCTGGTGCCCTGAATAGAGTGCTATGGCATGATAGCTCACAGCAACCTAAAGTTCTTGGGCTCAAGAAATCTTCTTGCCTCAGTTTTTCTAATTTTTTTAATTAAATCATAGCTGTGTACATTAATACTGTCATGGAGAGTTTTTCTATTTTTTTATTTTTATTTATTTATTTTTTGCAGTTTTTTTTTGGCTGGGGCCAGGTTTGAACCCGTCACTTCTGGTATATGGGGCCAGCGCCCTACTCCTTTGAGCCACAGGTACCATCCTTTATTTTTTTTGAGACAGTCTCAAGCTTTCACCCTAGGTAGAGTGCTGTGGCATCACAGCTCATAGCAACCTCAAACTCTTGGGCTTAAGCAGTTCTCTTGCCTCAGCCTCCCAAGTAGCTGGGACTACAGGTGCCCGCCACAATGCCTGGCTATTTTTTTGTTGTTGCTGTTGGAGTTGTCATCGTTGTTTTAGTTGGCCTGGGCTGGGTTTGAACCCGTATGTGGCCAGCACTCTACTCACTGAGCTATGAGTGCCGTTAGTTTTTTTATTTTTAGTAGAGATGGGGTCTTGCTCTTGCTCAGTCTGGTCTTGAACTCCTGAGCTCAAGCAATCCACCTGCTTCTGGCCTCCCAGAGAGCTAGGATTATAGGTGTGAGCCACTGTGCCTGGCCTGATTGCTGCTTCTTATTCACTGTTCACTTAGCCTCTGTGATAGCCTATGGATGAGCCAAGCTTTAGGATATTTTTCTCTGCTTGCTCTTTTTCTGGTGTGCTATCAGTGTTGAGTATGTATATTGGGAAGGGCAGAATACAGGAAAGATTTTTTCCTACCATTTATTAACCACATTTTATAGCTGAGAAACATGAAGCTCAAAAAGTTCAGTAGGCCAGGAATGGTGGCTCACACCTAGAATCTCAGACTTTGGGAGGCCAAAGTGGGAGGATGACTTGAGCCCAGCAAGCAGTTCAAGACCATCCTGGGCAACATAGCAAGACTCACATCTCTACAAAAAATTATTTTAAAAATTAGCTGGGTGTGATGGTGTGTCCCAGCTACTTGAGAGACTGAGGCAAGAGGAGTTTTTGAGCCTAGGAATTTGAGGCTGCAGTGAGCTAATGATCAAGCCACTGCACTCTAGCCTGGGCAACAGCAAGACCATGTCTGTTAAAAAAAACAACAAAAACAAAAGAAAGTTCAGTCATTTCCCTAGACCAGTCATTAATCACCAAGCCAAGATTAAAATCAAGTCTATCTGCCATCAAAACCCATGTTCCTTCTAAGCCTATAAAAATAAATACAGCTAACCTTTATTGAGACTTGGAAATGGGGACAATGCTAAGCATTTTATAGATCTCTGTTTAATCTTTAACAAACCAGTTGGCCTTACCCTTTAAGAGGTGAAGGGACTTGTTCATGCCCACACAGCCAGCAAAAGCTGGGGTTTTAAAACTAGGACTCTCGCTGTTAATCAGTATTCTCTATAATACTGTGTGGCATGGCTCCAGAGCCTACCTGCTTAGTCCTCCAAGTGGGAATGGAAACTGCTGGCTTGTAGAGGGTAGGGGGATGTGAGGGGAGAAGTTTAGCCTGTCTCCCTCAGTTACCCCTTGAAGGGCAAAATACAGTGTTCAGCCCCAAGAATGAGGCCAGTGTTGATGAAGTCAGTTCTCAGGACCCAAAAGCCAGGTGGCCCACAGAGCCTCTTTCTTAAGTTGAGCCCACCCATAGCTGGAGTTCTTTATTAATTCAAATTTAGCTGTTACTATTTCAAGGAGCTTTGTATGAGCTGCCAAATGGGGAAGAGACCTGAAGAACTTCTGCTCTAGGGAGTTGCAAGGAGGGAAATTGTGTGACTGAAAATCTTAGGCCAAGTACCGGGGTTGGACCACTCTGTGGGTCCAGATCTTAATCTTGCTAAGGAAATTAGGCTCCCGGTTGGCTGGAGCCAGTGTCAGACCTTTCTCCATACTTAGTACCCTCCCCATCCCCCACCCCCACCCCCATAGAGGAAAAGATGAGTTTTTCCAGCACTTACTGGAAAGCTTGCTGTAGGGGTCAAGGCAGAAAGGGCGGGGCATGGGGTGTCCTTGTCCTTGTCTTTGCTGTTCAGCAACCTGAGGCTGTAGGCCCTACGCTACTCTAGCCTTAGTTTTGTTTGTTCCTAACCAGCTACATTTTTGAGAAATAACCCCGCTTACCTTTGGGCTCAGGCTTTGTTCTAAGACTGGGTCTCCCAGGTTTTTTCCTCAAGGCTCCATTCCTCTGAACTCTTGACTAAAGTGTGTGTGTGTGTTTTTTTTTTCCAGTTATGCTCTCCCATGCAGCTCTATGGCTTCTCCCTGCACAGGGTGCCTGCCTTCAGCAGAGGGAGAAAGGGCACTTCTGTATATTGCCATAGCGATCATTCATAGGACACCCTCCTTGGCACTAGCATAGTGCTTTTTGTTGTTCTGCATTTCCTCTTCACAGCCACTCTTTTGACTAGCCTGATGTATAGATGAGAAAACAAAGGCTCAGAGGGGATAAATGACTCACCCAAAGTCACATAGCTAGTAAGTGGTAGAGCAGTGGTTCTCAACCTATGAGTTGCAACCCCTTTGTAACAATGAAAATACATCGCAGCATTAGGAAGGTTGAGAAGCACTATGGTAGAGCAAGAACTGGGACCCAACTCTGTATGATTCCAAAATCTGTGCTCTTAATGTGATGATGTACTATTTTTAAAAAGGAAACCTTTTGAATATTGATAATTAAAGACTGTGCGCAGTGGCTCATGCCTATAATCCCAGCACTTGGGAGGCTGAGGTGGATAGATTGCCTGAGCTCACTGATTTGAGACCAGCCTGAGCCAAAGGAAGACCCCGTCTCTAAAAAATAGCCGGGTGTTGTGGTGGGCACCTGTAGTCCCAGCTACTTGGGAGGCTGAGGCAATAGAATCACTTGAGCCCAAGAGTTTGAGGTTGCTGTGAACTATGACAGCACTGCACTCTACTAAGGATGACAAAGTGAAGCTCTTATCAAAAAAAAAATGTGTATATATATTGATAATTAATGAAGCTATGGTTATGTGGGGGTTTATTGTCTTTCTCTGAAAAAGTAGCTTTTTAAGACTTAGTGAGATAATACCATTGCACTTGCACTTTAGTTTGGGTGACAGAATAAGACCCTGTCTTGGGAAAAAAAAAGGCCATGGTATGAGAATATGTAAATATACACATAAATATATTTTCAAAATTATTTTTTTGAGACAGAGTCTTACTCTGTTATTGTGGGTAGAGTGCTGTGGTGTCATAGCTCATAGCAATCTGAAATTCCTGGGCTTAAGGATTCCCAGGATTCTCTTGCCTCAGCTTCCCAAGTAGCTGGGATTACAGGCACTTGCCAAGATGCCCACCTAGTTTTTCTATGTTTAGTAGAGATGAGGTCTCGATCTTGCTCAGGCTGGTCCTGAATTCCTAAGCTCAAGCAATCTACCTGCCTCGGCCTCCAGTGTGAGCCTCTGCACCTGGCCTAAAATTATATGAAATGCAAAATGTGAAAAATAATTTTCATCTAGGGATAAGATAAGTAACAGTCTGGTGTATATCTTTCATTTTATGTGAATTTACATACACATGTACATATATCTTTTTTTTTTTTGAAGCAGAGTCTCACTATGTCACCCTTGGTAGAGTGCCTTGGTGTCACAGCTCACAGCAACCTCAAACTATTGGGCTTAAGCGATTCCCTTGCCTCAGCTTCCCAAGTAGCTGGGACTGCAGGTGCCCACCACAATGACAGGCTATTTTTTTTGTTGCAATTGTCATTGTTGTTTTACCAGGCCCAGGCAGGTTTGAACCTGCTTGCCTTGGTGTATGTGGCCAGCACTCTAACCACTGAGCTACGGGCACCAATCCCATATATCATCTTTTTAAACAAATGGGAACATACACCATTCTGAACCTTGTTTTTTTTAAATCTAATAAGACTTAAGAGTTTTTTTTTTTTTTTTTTTTTGAGACAGAGCCTCAAGCTGTTGCCCTGGGTCAAGTACTGTGGCATCACAGCTCACAGCAACCTCCAAGTAGCTGGGACTACAGGCACTTGCCATAATAGTCTGGCTATTTGTTGTTGCAGTTGTCATTGTTGTGTTAGCTGGCCCAAACCTGCAAGCCTCGGTGTATATGGCTGGTGCTCTATCCACTAAGCACAGGCGCTGCCCTGAATTTTTACTCACCAGTCTTGTGCTATATGACATGCCCAAAATCTTTTTTGAAAACAAGTGGACATAACAAAATTAATGGTTTTTTCTTCAGCAAGGGAATAAAGTGATTTGGGTACTAAGGAAATTACTAGCACTCAGTCCTAGATCACAAGGTATACCTATAATCAGAGCTGTGACTCTAGGATTTGTTGTCTGCAATTTTTAGGGCATCAGAAAGGAGGACTGAACCACCTAGTCTTGGCAGAAAAAAAGCCTCATGAGGTCTTGCTTACCTTGGTTGCACCAGCTTCAGATCTTCCCTGCTTGGACTGATTTGAGGCAGGTTACTCTGGGATTGCGGTGGAAAATAGCCATCTTTGGCTGGGCTCCATGACTCACACCTGTAATCCTAGCACTCTGGGAGGCCGAGGGGAGTAGATTGCTTGAGGTCACAAGTTTGACACAAGCCTAAGCAAAAGCAAGACCCTGTCTCTACTGAAAATAGAAAAACTGAGCCAAAAGGATCACTTAAGCCTGCGTTGGAGGTTCCTGTGTGCTACGACACCATGGCACTCTACCCAGGGCGACAGCTTGAGACTGTCTCAAAAAAAAAAAATAGCCACCATCAAACCTCATACAGGGGTATGGGAAGACTAGACTTTCTGCTCCAGCCTTCACTGTGTAGCCCAGAGCAACTTTGGGGTTACTGTTTTTTTAATTTCAGATTAATATGGGGCTACATATGATTTAGTTGCCATTAATGCAGTATTTTTTTTCTTCCCCAAACAGCGTGTTAATATATGTACTTTGCAAAAAATGTATCTTAAAAGAGCTTTTTGATTGCTAAGCCCAGGAATTCAGGGCTGAAGTGAACTATAATTGCACCACTGCACTCTAGCCTAGCTGACAGCAAAACCCTGTCTCTTAAAAGAAAAAAATAGTGAGGAATGTCAGATTTGGAGTTTACAGTCCTAATTGTACCTGACCCTTTAATATTGTTATATATAGAATATATAATGATATATGTCAAATATATCATTTATTTCTTTTTTGTTTTCTAGTCTCTAAAGATGTAGTCTATTCCTTTTAACCATAGTTCATAAGTAGTAATCAGAGAGTATAGAGCCTGACTACCTCATATGAAGTATTTGATTTATTTTAAAAACAGGCGGTGCCTGTGGCTCAGTGAGTAGGGCACCGGCCCCATATACTGAGGATGGTGGGTTTGAACCTGGCCCCGGCCAAACTGCAACAAAAAATAGTTGGGCGTTGTGGCGGGTGCCTGTGGTCTCAGCTACTTGGGAGGCTGAGGCAAGAGAATTGCCTAAGCCCAAGAGCTGTAGGTTGCTGTGAGCTGTGATGCCATAGCACTCTACTGAGGGTGACAAAGTGAGACTCTGTCTCCAAAAAAAAACTTATTTTAAAACAAACATTGATGAAGCTTGAGGTTTTTTATTTTTTTTAAGTTTTAAGGGAAAATAAGGGCAGTGCAGCATAGAATCTGCCTTTGAGACACAGATTCTAACATTTTCTTTTTCTAAAAGTATACAAGAAGCCTGTGGTTGTGTGCTTCTGATAAAATAGTATAGAAATATCTCTATATAGTGTCAAAGTGAATTGATACATTCACTTTAGTCTCTTCTGATTCTCTTCTTTCTAGAGAGGAAATCAAAGTTAACATTTTAGTGTGTAACCAGACCTCTTCCTTCGGTTATAAATACACTTCTATTTATTTATATACTTTCTATTCTAAATGAAGTGTGTTTTCTTCCACTTGATATTTTTGCAATCTTTCTGTACTAGTGTATATATGTATATCATCTCATTATTTTTACCAGCTGTCTAACATGAATGAATAGAATTATAATTTATTGTAATATATTAGTGTTACAAATGGTCCTGCAGTAAACATCTTTGTGCATACATGTAGGTTAAATTTCTGGATGTGGAATTGCAGGTAAAGGAGTTACATTTGCCATCATCTCTAGAAAGTAAAAATCCATGGTCTAAGTAACTAGTCCTGGTTCTTTGAGAACAAAAATTTAGTGAGCAAGTATCTGGGAAATGGCTGTATGCTAAACCACTCTCTTGGCAATTCTCATTCAGGTAACATATTACAAGTTCTTGAAATTCTTCAGTAACTACTAACTGTTGAGTGGTCTAAAAGAGTTGTTGCAAAAGGAAAAACTTTAATTCTTTGCTTTTTTTTTTTTTTAAAGACAGAGGCTCACTATACTGGCTTCGGTACAGTGCCATAGTGTCACAGCTCACAGCAACCTCAAACTCTTGGGCTTTCTTGCCTCAGCCTCTGAAATAGCTGGACTACAGGCATGTGCCACAACGCCCAGCTATTTTTTTTTTGGTTTTTGTTGTTGCTGTTGCAGTTGTCATTGTTTAGTAGGCCTTGGCCAGGTTTGCACCCGTCTGCCTTGGTGTCTGTGGCCAGCACCCTAACCACTGAGTTATGGGCGCCGAGCCTTTGCACATTTATTTTATTTTCTTTATTTTTTGAGACAGAGTCTCAGACTGTTGCCCTAGGTAGAGTGCTGTGACATTACAGCAACCTCAAACTCTTGGGCATAAACGATTCTCTTGCCTCAGCCTCCCAAGTAGCTGGGACTACAGGCGCCCCCCCCACCCAGTACCTGGCTATTTTTGTTGTTGTTGTTGCAGTTGTCATTGTTGCTCTAGCTGGCCCAGACTGGGTTTGAACCTACCAGCCTGGGTGTATGTGGTTGGTGACCTACCCACTGAACCACAGGTGCTGTCCTGCACCTATTTTTTTTGAAGAAAGCACTTTTTAAAAACCTGCCTTCTAGGCTCAGCGCCTGTGGCTCAAGTGGCTAAGGCGCCAGCCACATACACCTGAGGTTGTGGGTTCAAATCCAGCCCGGCTGCAACCAAAAAATGGCTGGGCGTTGTGGCGGGTCCCTGTGGCCCTCGCTACTTGGGAGACTAAGGCAGGAGACTTGCTTGAGCCCAGGAGTTGGAGGTTGCTGAGGGAGACAGCTTGAGGCTCTGTCTCCAAAAACAAAAAAAAAAAACCTGCCTTCTATGCTAAAGATCTTAATAAACATTTTCTCAAGATGCACTATCCACAGTGTATATGATAGAAATTTATTTGGCCATTATAAGTATTTAAAAACCGTTGGGGGGTGACTTTGGGGGCCCGACGGAGAATGTGGAGGTACTAAGATCCCCAACCCCAGCCTCCCCTTGGCCCACCACCACCTGGCTGGACCAAAGTAGGTGCTAGAGCCAGCCGCTGCGCAGCGGCCCTCCGGCCCCGCCCCCAGTTCAGTCCGGGCCCCGCCCCTCTCTCCATAGTTACGGCGCTGTGGAGGCGGCGGCCATCTTGGCGGCGGAGCGATGAACTGGTCGAATCCGAAGGCAGCGGCCGCGGGGTCTGCGGCTGGGCCCGGACGACTGGTGGCTGGCAAGGAGGAGAAGAAGAAGGCAGGCGGCGGCGTCCTGAACCGGCTCAAGGCGCGGCGGCAGGCGCCCCACAACGCGACCGACGACGGCATCGGGGCAGCGGTCACGGAGCAGGAGCTGCTGGCGCTGGACGCCATCCGGCCCGAGCACGTCCTGCGCCTCAGCCGGGTCACCGAGAGTGAGTGCCGGGCGGGCAGCGCCCTCCCCTCGCGCTGGGCCCCTGCTCCCCGTGGCCTTCAGCAGACCTCGCCGATCGACCGGCGCGGGGGTCCACCCGGGGCCCCGTGGCCATCCAGGCCGCGCTTCCCACTGGTTCGCCAGCTCGGGTCTGCCCTTGCTACCCTCACCTAACCTGGTGGGGAAGGGGCTTTTCCCCCTTCTCTTGGCCAGCACCAGCGGGACCCCTCAGGCCGGGCTGTTTCCCACCACTGCTGGACCTGGTTGGGTAGCGGGGGCCGGTTCAACTGAACCAAATCCTTCCGAGCCAGCCGGTGGCCGTGGACTCCTAATATAAGTGAGCCCCTGACTCCTCAGCTTGGAACCCCCCCCAGCCGTCAGTGAAGTTCCCGCTCAACCCAACCGGTCTAACCGCGGCCCTCTGCCAGGCCAGAATCCCTACCTGCTCTCTTGGCGTTTCCCTCCTTCCGGCCCCTGACAGCCCCTCCCCCATCCCAGCCTGCCTGGTCCCCTTCCCTGTTTTGGTTCCAGGCGTTGCCCCTTTGTGTGCAGGTGGGCTCTTCCTCAGAATACCTGGCCGTGGCATTTCGTGCAAATTTAAAACTTTGCCACATATAAAAATATTAATAAAGTTCCAGTTTCTGTACAAACTTCAGCATGTGGATCCTGCTTTTGATATTTGTTTTGGTGAATTAAGAATTATGGGCAGGGATTAAGAAGTATATTTCCTGGCCAACCGTCCTAAGCTTTTTCATTGATATAGGAGGGGTGGAAAAAAAAATATTTCCCACTCCCTGTCCAGGATAAACTTCCTTTCTGTCTTCTCTGCCAAACCCATCCCTGACTTGTTACTCCTTCTCTTGCTGCTGTTTTCCCTCCAAGAGTTTGCAGTCACCTGGCCTTCTAGGTCTTGAAGTCCTATAGCAGCAGGAGCAGCAGCAGCAGAAACTGCAACCCCTTGATAGATGGAAAGCTACCATGGTGTTGACCTTGGCTTAGCTTTAGTAGTCAGCCCAGGGTTGCTCAGGAGTACTTCAGGTTGCGGGTGGCATCTCCAGTAATTTGGGGATAGGAGTTTGGGAGAAGTGGGTCTTTTTTTTTTTTCTTTTGAGACAGAGTCTCACTTTGTCATCCTTAATAGAGTGCTATGGCACCATAACTCACAGCAACCTCTGACTCTTTCTCTTGCCTCAGTCTCCTGAGTAGCTGGGACTACAGGTGCCCGTGCAATGCCTGGCTATTTTAATTTTATTTATTTATTTATTTTTTGCCAGGGCCGGGTTTGAACCCACCACTTCTGCTATTTGGGGCTGGCGCCCTACTCTTTTGAGCCACAGGCACCACCCCTGCCTGGCTAATTTTAGAAACAGGGGTCTGGCTCTGGCATAGGCTGGTCTTGAACCTGTGAGCTCAGGCGATGCACCCGCCTTGGCCTCCCAGAGTGCTGGGATTACAGTTGTGAGCCATTGTGCCCGGCCTGGGAGAGATGGGTCTTGATCTAGACCAGGAGTCCTCAAACTTTTTAAACAGGGGGTCAGTTCACTGTCCCTCAGACTATTGGAGGCCTGGAATGCGGGCCCCGGGATTAGTCGACTGCTAAGCAGGACAGGCAGCAGTGGCAAAAACACCCGGTGGGCTGGATAAATGTCCTAGGCGGGCTGCATGTGGCCCACAGGCCATAGTTTGAGGATGCCTGATAGACCATGTGAAAGGGAATTCCCATATCTTAAAATAGGGGAATTTGATTGCGGGTATTTTGATGTCTTCATTTTTCACCACCACTTGGGTTGGGACTGCCTTTGGCATGTCTAAGTGTATCTTTAGACAGCCTTGCTATTCAGATTTATTGAAGCATTGTGAAAAAACTGCTTCTATTCTGATTCAGTTTTCATTTGGGGCTCTGAAAATAGAGAAATGCTCAGCACCTGACCTCTGTAATCACATGCTCTCTCCTAGTATCAAAGGTGAGTTAGATCATTCTAATGCCTGGCCCTAAGCAGCATTCTCAGTGGGGGATTGGGATTGGTGCCATTACCCAAACCCATCTTTGCAGCTTCTTGGAGAAAGTCACAGGTAGCAGCTTGGCAGCCTCTTTTTAACTTCTTTCCTTTATTTGCTCTGTTCAACAGAATTTGTACTGAGTACCTTTTGTACTGGACATTTGTATTGGACAACCAATGTCAACCTTTTTTTGGAGTTATAGAATAATCAGTAGTTCTCAAGTTTGCTATCTTACGGGAGAGACAGCTTGTAAAACATGAAACAGCACAAGCAATAGAGTGTCAGAATGAGTGTTGGAGAACGTGCTCTCAACAGTCATTGTAAAAAGAATTCCATGAAATTTTCCTATGAGTGGTACTATTTTGATTAGCTGCTCAGGTTGTGGGCTTTACTCACTTTGGCCTAATGCGCTCACTGGCAAATTTATCCTGTTGCTGTGTATATATAGTCTACTGTGTGATTTTGTATGGCCCACAAAGTAAGAATTTTTTTACATTTTTTAAGGTGATTGAAATTTTTTTTAAACTTTTGTGACATGTTACATAAATTTCATATTTCAGTGTCCATAAATACAGTTTTATTGGAATATATCCTATATTCATTTGCATGTTGTCTGTGGATGCTTTTATGCTATAATGACTGAGTTAAGTAGCTGTGATAGAGACCATGCCTGTATGTTTTATAATCTGGCTTTTACGGAAAAGTTTGCTGATCCTACTTTCATAACACTAATGGTTGGCAAACGAGCACTATATTATCTGTTAGATCAGTTTAAATGTTTTAAATGGATATCTCTTAAAAATTCTAACCTGTTTTGACATCCAAGTTGATAGATAATGATTTGTAGGTGTTTTCTTTTTTTTTTTTTTGAGACAGAGTCTCACCTTGTCACCCTCGGTAGAGTGCTGTGGCATCACAGCTCACAGCAACCTCCAATTCTTGGACCCAAGTGATTCTCCTGCCTCAGCCTTCCAAGTAGTTGGGACTACAGGTGCCTGCCACAATGCCCAGATATTTTTTTTTTGTTGCAGTTGTTTAGCTGGCCTGGGCCAGGTTCGAACCCACTACCCCTGGTGTATGTGGCTGGTGCCGTAAACAACTACGCTATGGGTGCTGAGCCAGATTTGTAGGTGTTTTCAAAGAAATCCCTTTTTTTCTGTTCCCATTTCTAAAAGTTTTATGATAGTCTTTCATTCAGGCCAAGTCCTTATTCTATTTTTTTCTTTCTTGGATCCCCTAGTGCTGGGGGGATAACACATAACTTTTGTTTATGAAAACACAAGAGGAAATTTTGGGGGGGTATTTTAAGTGAAGTGTAGGTAAAAAAAAACAAAACACCTCAGTTCACTTCAAAACTTGAGAATTAAGTAAGTGGTAGTTTGGAGGATTAACAGTATTGGTTTCTCTCTCATTTTCAGATTATTTATGTAAGCCTGAAGATAACATCTATAATATTGATTTTACCCGCTTTAAAATTCGAGATTTGGAGACGGGGACAGTACTTTTTGAGATTGCCAAACCTTGCATTTCAGGTAGGCCTCAACATTGTAGTGACCACTTGATAGTTTGATCAAAAGGTCTTTGAAACTTGAATATTTGTGTGCCTGCTGTTTCTTGGACTCTAGTGTTTCTTACTTTTATAATCTCCTCCTGTGGCCTGGGCTATGGGGCTCGGTGGTTTGAAGCTGCATCAGGAGGCTGATTTTGTTAGGTATTGTGCTAGTCACTGTGTTCCACATCTTTCTGCCCATCGGCTTATATAATCCTCACTTATTATCCTCATTTTACAGAGAAGGATCTGAGACCCAGAATTTCCAAGTGATACCCTCCTCAGGTCTTGTGTTCTTTCATCTTATCATATTGCTTCCAATTAGGGAAGGAATCGTTGAAATTAAACTATAATAAGGAAAACTAATCTGAGCCTTGAGTCCTCTGAAAGGGTGATGCAGAACAGACCAAGAGGCAGTTGGAGCCCAGTCTTCTCACTCTCCTTTAAATGGTGCCCTGGAGGCTGGGTGCAGTGGCTCACGCCTGTAATCCTTCACTCCTGGAGGCCAAGGCTGGTAGATCACTTTAGCTCAGGAGTTCAAGAGCAGCCTGAGCCAAGAGCAAGATCCTGTCTCTAAAAATAGCCGGGTATGGTGGGCACCTGTAGTTCCAGCTATTTGGGAGGCTGAGGCAAGAAAATCACTCAAGCCCTTTGAGGTTGCTGTGAGCTAGGATGCCATGGCTCTTTATCCTGGGTGACAAAGTAAGACTCTTAGTGCTGCCTTGGATTTCCCAGTAAGTCCTGGTTTGGATTTTAATCTCCACCAGTTTTTTGAAAAACAGACCCATGAACTCATCCACTTAGGATTCCTTAAATTAGCCTTGAATAGATGTTTCCTGTGCTTGTGATGGAGTTCTAGGGTGATTCATTCTGGCCAAGGGGACCACATACCAGTAAGTCTTTGGAGCATGTAACTGGAGGTTTAGTGCCCCCTGGAGTTAGTCAGAGTCTCACTTTATCGTCCTCGGTAGAGTGCCCCGGGATCACAGCTCACAGCAACCTCCAACTCCTGGGCTTAGGTAATTCTCTTGCCTCAGCCTCCTGAGTAGCTGGGACTATAGGCGCCTGCCACAACACCCAGCTATTTTTTTTTTTATTAAATCATAGCTGTGTACATTAATGCAATCATGGGGTACAATGTGCTGGTTTTATATACAATTTGAAATATTTTCATCAGATTCCCCAGCTATTTTTTGTTGCAATTCAGCCGGGGCTGGGCTTGAACCTACCACCCTTGGTATATGGGGCTGGTGCCCTACCCACTGAGCCACAGGTGCTGCCCTATTTGTTTTTTTTCTGACAACATGGTCTCACTTTGTTTCTCCAGCTAGAAGGCAGTGTTATCATCATAGGTCACTGCAACTTCAAATTTCTGGGCTTAAGCCATCCTCCTATCTTTTTTTTTTTTTTTT
>CAUYTI010079556.1:0-23366 GCA_963575145.1 Galago senegalensis | reverse complement strand
CCCCCACCGCGACACCAAATGTGTAAAACCCCTTTAAAATTAAAAATAAATTCTTGTTGTTATTGGTTTTATACCCCGGGAAACTTATTTTTACTTATTAAAAAAAAAAAAAAAAAAAAAAAAAAAAACCACCACCACATTCACGCTCTCTCAAGATTCCTGAAAATATCAACCCATTAGCAACATCTGAAAGTCCAAAATTTCTGTATCTAAATCAGGTGTAGGTGTGGATGAGACTCCTGGGGTATAATTAGTTAAGTACAATTTAGAGCACCATCCTTCTCAGTCTGTAGACCCATGAGACT
The DNA here is from genome assembly GCA_963575145.1 of Galago senegalensis. Lineage (NCBI taxonomy): Eukaryota > Metazoa > Chordata > Mammalia > Primates > Galagidae > Galago > Galago senegalensis. The sequence continues at coordinate 23,061 of CAUYTI010079556.1, read as the reverse complement.
AAAAAGACAAGTTTTATACCCATAACATACCCAACGTATGATGGTGGAACAGGCATAAAATAAAAGCTGCTAACATTCAAAAAGAAATGGAAGGTACAATGGATTAACATGTTTATAGCAATTCTGAAATCTAGCAGGACCAAAACTGGGAGTTCCTTGAATCAACTAGAGCTAGAAGGGCTCATCCATGGCTCTCCTCATCTGCCTGCCCTACTTTCCTTAGTTTCAGCTTTAACTTCGGGCAAGATTTCCCCTTCATGGCAGCACAGATGGGCCTGAAGCTCTAAAAATTACGTGGTTCTTAATCCCTGGCATCTCAAAATAGAAAGCATATTTCCTTAGGGTTTCAGCAAGCATCTCAGAGAGGGCTTTGCTTGGCACACCTGATCACATGCCAATCCTTAATAAACATGGTGGCCAAGATGGTAGGTATAATTGGTCGTATTAATTTCTCTAGAACTTAGTTTAAAATTAGTCTCTTGAACTAGACAAATTTTAAAATCCTACCACTAAAATGTTTAGTGGCATTTCACAGAAAATGTTATAACACTGCATTATGAGGGAGATATTTTCAGATTTGCCTCCAAGCAACCAAAATTTCATTTACACACATCTGATTCTAATTTCCACTCCAGCCCCTCCATTCCATCTCCCTCACAATAATTCGTACTCTCATCCTGGCTTCACATATCTGCACTGCATAGATGTGATCCCACCTTGTCCCCCAGCCAAAAAGAAACAGCAAAAACAGATCAGCCCTGCATAGCATTCCCACTAGAGGAGGGCTATTCAATACAAAGAATTGATTTGAAAGAAACAAAATTCACCCACCTTAGGCAGTGTTTCAAGTGAACTTTAAATATTCATGAATGTAAAAATGGTAAAATTGCAGCTTGGACCCCGAGATCAGAAAGTTAGTATCCCACCACAGAAAATCACAGGACTCAGGAGCACAATAGCATATACCTTAGAAGACCAGCAGAGGTAGAATAATGGAAACATGAAGGTCATGACCAGAACAAAAACCACTCCTTCGGCTACACTGAGCTGCTATCAGAAACCACCAGATAGTTAGAATGCACATTATTAAACTGATGCGTGTCAGTAAAAATGTAAATGCAGTAGAAGTTGCAAAATTGGCTCGGCATCTGTGGCTCAAGGGGCTAAGGCGCCAGCCACGTACACCCAAGGTGGCGGGTTCGAATCCAGCCCAGGCCAGCCAAACAACAATGACAGCTGCAACCAAAAAATAGCCAGACGTTGTGGCAGGTGCCTGTAGTCCCAGCTACTTGGGAGGCTGAGGCAGGAGACTCGCTTGAACCCAGAAGTTGGAGGTTGCTGTGAGCTGTGATGCCATGGCACTCTGCCCAGGGGGACAGCTTGGGGCTCTGTCTCAAAAAAAAAAAAAAAAAAAAAAGAAGTTGCACAATTGACAACCTCCCTACATTGATCACCTCAAGTTGACCTAATTTTCATAGAGGGGACATGCTTCACATATACATGTCAGTACAGTAGGCCTACCTCCTTATGTTGACTGCCTCTGTATGTTGAAGAGTTTGTTGTCGTCCCTTGGGTGGTCAACTTACAGAAGTTCTACTGTAGTTCTCCTGCCACACTTTTAATGTAATTCTCTTTTTGTTTTTTGCTCAAAAGTCTCAAAGGTACTACTATTGCTGACTTGATGAATCTCACCTGAATATTACCAGAATATTCCAGTCACTATTCTGGGGGTGGGGGAAAAAAAAAACTAATAGCTTTCATTATAGATAGCTATGTAAGTCTGAGAGCAAATGGGTCACCTATGTACGCCTCATAGCATGAATATCTCTACACTGTGGTCAAAAGGGCTCATGGAAAAATCCAACCCATTGTTGTCTGGTCATTAATATCTTTGAATGCATCGAACAAGTAGAAAAGTTCGGCTTTTTTGAAATGAGGGGAAGCATTCACTTTATATGTTGGGTTTCAAGGCAACTGTCTCCTAAAATGTCTGGGTTTCAGGCAGCTGCCTGGGTTCTTGGTTCTCAGGGTTCTCTTGATGGAAAAACAAAAAAACAAAAAACAGACGTTCCAGCAGGCGTCCTCAAACTACGGCCCGCGGGCCACATGCAGCCCGCAGAGGACATTTATCTGGCCCGCCGGGTGTTTTTGCCGTCGCTGCCTGTCCTTTTAAACTATAGTCCGGCCCTCCAACGGTCTGAGGGACAGCGAACTGGCCCCCTGTTTAAAAAGTTTGAAGACCCCTGCCAGGCAAGCATGAAACAAAGTTTACCGAGAAAGACAGATTCAGAAAGGAAGAGCAAGATAACAGGCTTACAGAACAAGATAGATTCGCCGGAGACAGTGAAGGGACGCCCACACCGCAAGAAGGAAAAGGCAAAGAGGCAGAGGTTACGCCGGCATTCTCCTCACACTGCGTCGGTCAGGCCTACCTGGTGCTTCAGAGGCCATCTGGGAACCGGAGTCAGACTGCGCACGCAGACCTACCATGACGTCCTCTGAGAACACACGGGGAGAGAGGACGGCAGGAAAATTAGTGTTTACGCTGTTCCAAGCCACCGTAAAATTCTATTGCACCTGCTATCAGGCCGAGCGGCGTCTACATCCTTTTGAAGTTGGCACACTAAGTTCTGATTGGTAGATTGGCAAGAGAGTTCCTCCTTCCCAGGTTCTGATTGGTAGATTTGCAGGGCATTTCCCCCCTCCCCCCCCCCCACACACACACACACATACGCACACAGTTTCTAACTGGTAAATTGGAAGGGCAGTCCCTCCTCCTCCAGGTTCTGATTGGTGGATTGGCAGGGCAGTCCCTCCTCCCCAGATTCTGATTGGTAGGTTGGCAGGACATTCCCTCCTCCCCAACATCCTCTGTCTTCCCCAGGTGTGGACTATCACTTGGGACAAAATTAAGGGGGGCCCAGCTGTTGTCCTCCTTCCCCAGGAGAGCTGTTTCTAACTAACTGCCTAACATGTCCCCGCTTTCTATTCTAGAAGCCTGTTGGGTAGGAGAGCATCAACTAATTAGAAACATATACACTATTTTAAAAAAATGAGCAGGCCCAGTTTGCCTCTAGTCTTTGTGTTGGGTAGAATTCTAAAACGACCCCCTGAGACTTCTTTCCTTGTGACTCGAAATTGAGCGTGATGAGATGTTACACCAGGGACTATGATTTAAAAGGATTTTGAATTGTAATTAAGGTTAGCAGTGATTTGAGTTTGAATTCATCAAAGGGAGACTATTCAGATGGCCCTCATCTCATCACACGTGTGTCCTATAGAAGTAGAGCATGTTCTCTGGCTGGTAGAAGGGAAAGCCAAGCGCAAAGCTTAAGAAATAATGGGAACAGCTTCTAGGAACAGAGCAGCCTGGGTGACAGCCAGGAAGGAAACTGGGACTTCAGAAATACGGCTGCAAGGATCTATATTTTGCCTACAACATGAATAATCTGAGAAGTGGATTTTTCCAGAGCTTCCAAATAAAAACCCAATCTGATTGATACCTTGATTTCAGAGACCTTAGGCAGGGAATCCTTGGCCTCTGACCAAAAGAGCTGTGAGGTAATAAATGGGTGCTGTTTAAAGCATGTAAGTTTGCGGCAATTTGTTACACAGCAATATACATATGCCAGTTATTATGAAAAAAAAATGCTCAGCACGGCCACCATATTTGTTACCTTTTGTGAAGTGCATGGTGCTAGGAAGTACCCCTTACAATTTTCACTTTGCAAACATTTGTTCATTGATTTAACTCACCACCACTACAATCACCATCACTCACTGATTCACCAAAGGTTGGGTAAACAATTATTTTGTTTTTATGAATCTTTCGTAAATGGATGTATAGCTCATGTTTACTTTAATTTTTTAAGTGTTTGGGGTCTTTAATGTGAAACTTGATTGTACAAATTGAGTCACTCTTGTCATAACCAACTAAAACAGACTTGAGAGACCAAGGAGGGGACGTACTCCTAACACATTGCTCCCAGATATAATTGTCTACAAGCCAGTAGCTGAGACTCCCTGTTGTAACCTGACACCAGTTTTACCTAATAGCTCCTGCAACAATCTGCTAAAAGAAGTTCTATCCAACTTCAGTTATTCTCCAATCAGAGTTTGTCAACTCCCCAAAATTTCATTAATGCCAGCAAAGTTTCTTTCAAAAATTATATATATGTGACTTTTTTCCTTTTTTACGAAACCTCCAACATTTGTTCTTGAGACATACTGAAGACCTGAGTATATGGTCAGAGGTGCAATTCTTGCTTCCCTGATAAAATGTTGTATTTAGAGATTCATTTCTACATTTATATTTTGACGTTGATATTAGTTAGAAGTTTCATGATGTTTTTGTGACCAGGAATAGGCCATAGGAATTTAACTCTTTATGTTAATTAGTCTACGGTGCAATTGGCTTCATTATACATTGTTTCACTTGAAGTCACAGTTTTCAAGAACCTCCTGACAATGTTCAGAGAGGATTTACTGTCTTTGTGAGCATAGCAACTTATTATTGAAGTCAGAGTTTTTGGTATCTCTGACAATGAGTTAATTCCAAAACTGGAAATTGCCATAAACTGCATTAGAAATGTAATGTGTGGGATAATCTGAAAGGCTTTCTTTTATAAATTAAGTTTCTAATAGATCTACAGTCTTGCAAATGGCTGATGGCTTTAAATTCCGTAATCGTTTTGACATTGCATTTGCTGGAAAACCAAACCCTTTGGAATTGACCAAAAGTTCTCCTCACCCCCGTGAGATTTCTCTTATTATCTCAGAAAATGTAGAGAAGTTTGGTCAATGTTCCACAACATTGCAAGAAAGACTAAAAAGCATGAGTTGACATATGATTACTAATAGAACATTTTAAAATGAGAGACAATAAAAATAAAGGAGCAAAAGGGACACCTAATAGGTGGAGATTTTCCTTAGCCTCAGGGGGACATTGTTGTTCAAATATTGATTTGATACTAAACCAAATTATTTTTATCTGTCCATGTATGAATCAATTAGTATGTTCACATACCACTTCCATTTAGAAGTATCCAGTAAATCTCTTCAGATACCTAATCAGTCTTTGACATGGTACAATTTCAGCAAATGCGAATGGTTTTTCTGACATAGGAATGGACATCAACAGGTACATATAATAAGATGGAAAGACACAGTGATGCCCCATTTTTCTAAAAGTATTTAAAACCATTGCTTCAATAACATTTCATATCCCAACCACTACAAGTATCTATCACAATAAAAAATGTTAGACATATATTCCTGTTACATGTAAAAATAGGGGAAATTTTGAGTAGGTAACAATATGTATTGGGGGCCATCTTTGATCAGTGCACCCTTTCTTTAGAGTTGTATGATATCCTCCTATAAAGTTAGAAGTTTAGACACCAGAGTCTTGCTTAAAGATTAAACACTTGCTTGCTGCTTGTTTTCAGATGTGTACTTTCTTTTTTTGTTTGTTTTTTTTTTTTTTGAGACAGAGCCTCAAGCTGTCCTCCTGGGTAGAGTGCCGTGGCATTACAGCTCACAGCAACCTCCAACTCCTGGGCTCAAGTGAGCCTCCTGCCTCTGCCTCCCAAGTAGCTGGGACCACAGGCGCCCGCCACAATGCCTGGCCATTTTTTGGTTGCAGCCGTCATTGTTGTTTGGCGGGTCCGGGCTGGGGATTCGAACCCGCTACCTTAGGTGTACGGGGCTGGCGCCTTAGCCAGTTGAGCTATAGGCGCTGAGCCCAGATGTGTACTTTCAATACAAATGTTTAGCATCAAACCACAATTAGTTTCTCACTTTTTAGTGTATAAATAAAAGTGAAAAATAGGAGTTATTTTATTCCGAAGATTATTAAAGTACTACCACTAAACCATTTTTTTATTGATAAAAACCAAAAGGTTTGAGCTAAATGATCTTTTTTACTATCTCCCATATATACATATGAGTATATACACAGCTCTTCACATACACACACATTCACGTGTAGTAACTTTATTAAAGTCCTACATTGAACTCTCTTCCCCCTACTACACACCAGCATTAATTTATGGAGGTAACGAGAAGATGAACTAAAGCAATTGTCTTGCCATTCTAAGCTCCAAGGTGAAGCAGCTTTGAGCCTCATTTGGGACAATGTAGAAAGGCAAAATCCCACACCTACGTGGTTTAACAGATGCATCCTCTCAAAAAGATTCCCCAAATACTTTTTATGTACTTTAAAAGTTTGAGAAACACCACTCTAGACTAGCGTTTTTCCAACTGTGATCAGTGTCTCCTGGGTACCTATTAGAAATGCAAATTTTCTGACCCCACCTGTGACCAGAGACTCCTTGCATATCACAAACTCTGGGGGAAAATTGGCCCAGAAATCTGCTTGATCCAGCCCTCCAGGTTGGTACAGAGCAGTAAATGCTCTTGTTGTCATTATCAACTGCACATAATGCTTGGTACTGCTAAGTGTGGTAGCACTGACAGCTGCTGGGGCAGCAGCAGATAGAACTTAGAACCCTTTTACCAGTCTACAGAATCTTCACCTGCTTAGCTTTCTAAACTTCTCTGTTCCATTCTCTCTCTCTCTGTGTGTGATAGTGGTGTTTATTTTTATTTTATTTTTTGCAGTTTTTGGCCAGGGCTGGGTTTGAGCCCACCACCTCCAGTATATGGGGCCAGCACCCTACTCCTTTGAGCCACAGGCGCCGCCCTGTGCCATTCTCTCAATTGCTCCCTAAGCTCCAGCCACAAAGCTTTTTCTTGCCTGAAGAAGACACCCAGACTCACAGTTCCCTCTGCCTAAATGGCTCTTATCAGGCTCCTGACCTGGCTGGCTCCTCCTCATCCTGGTTTACTTTTCTTTTTTTTTTTGCAGTTTTTGGTCAGGGCTGGGTTTGAACCCACCACCTCCGGCATATGGGGCCAGCGCTCTACTCCTTGAGCCACAGGCGCCACCCTTGTTTACTTTTCTACCATCCCTTCTACCAGACATTAAGCTCCACAATGCAGGGTCCACCTCTGTCTTCAGCACCACATTTCTGTTTGGGCCTAACACAATGGCTGGTATTATAGATGCCTTTAATGAACATTTGTTGAATAAATGACTAAAGAGGAGATGTAAGGGAAAGATACCAGACTTAAACTGACAAGGCCTTACCCTTGTTAAGAGAAGTGCCACAAAGACTAATTCCGTCTGTGATGGTCATACTGGGTGACAGTAATGGTCTTTGCCACAGTGCATCAGGAAAGAAGTAAACATAAGTTGTCTATTATAATGTTCAGTAATTTTTGATGTCAAAAGTTCTGTAAAGACCAAACTCTTTCTCTAGGGTACTTAGAATTTTTTCACTTTTTAATTAGAGAAGTAGAAGAATTCTCACCAGAAAAGCAAAGAAATCAAAGCAGAAAATAAAAATATTTAATTCCCTTTTGCATGTGTGTTGAATTCAATACAAATCAATAAAACATTGATCTAGACCAAAAGGAACCAATGTTACATTTAGGAGGCAATTGACTGCATAAAAATAAAATCTACACTATATTTTTAAAAAAGACATTTAAGACCTTATTCTATGGTTAATGTGGTAATAATGATGTCTTCTTTACAGCCCAAGAAACCACACTAAAATAATGGGAAAATAAAGAAGGTTTTGTTGAATTTTTTTTTTTTTACTCTTTGTATCATCTTCATAGACCAGTAAAAAATAAACTCTTTAATAAATAAATATATATAATAAATATTTTCAAATCGGAAATGTATAAATAGGTCCATTCTTTTAAAAAATGTTCTGTCTTGGTGTGGCAGGTCTCACAGTGCACAAGTCACCCAAGTCATTTTGTTCTTTTTTATGGGTTTTTTTTTTACGTATAATGCCATAACTTGCAAAATTCTACAAGGTCCTCAGAATCTCCGTAATAATAATCTTGGCCACCCATGTCAATCCATCTCTTCAACATGAAGTATCTATGATAATGCAACTTTTTAAAGTAAACATAATCCAGAGGGGTTAGGCACCAGCAGCAAACTTGGTGGGTTCCCATTATCCACGGTTTGGAATAGATGTCCAGCTTCAGTCTACTGGTAAGGACTTAGCCGATGGACCTAAAGAAATTCAATCCACTTATAAAGAGTGACCTTGATCCACTTCAAGTCAATTCTTTTTTTCTCAACATTCTTTCCAAATTCGGTCTTCCAATAAAAAAAAAATAGATGCTGTAACACTCTGAACGTCTTCCTGGGTTAATATTTTACAATGGGAACTGTTCTAAGATAAGATGGTTGTGGTTGTGTTCTTCCATAAAGATGCTATGACGTTTCAAGTGTACATCAGCAGGTCCTTGTACAATTCCGGAACTCTTTCTGGATCCACGGGTCTGGGTAAGAAATGGGTAAATTTCTGATGTCTTTTGGACCTGGCCCCATCTCTAGGGGTTCCATCCTTGTTAAGTGCCACAAAATACCTGCGGCCAGAGTCCCCATGTTTATATATGTTGGATGAGTAGGTGTTATACCAGTTCTCTTCAAACTGCTCCCTAAAGATGCATTCAGAAGTCAGTTTCTCCTGAAAGAGAGATCACCATCATTAAAAAAAATACCCTTGAGATCATTTCCTTACAAAAAAATCTCGACTCTGTATTTTTATTTCTTTGCCTGTAACTATATCCTTATCAAAGGAGGAAAAGGGTTAAATTGTTTTTGCTTTATTTTGTTTTAGTTCATATCTTATCTGTAAATCTTTCTTTTTTTTTTTATTAAATCATCGCTGTGTACATTAATGCAAGCCATGGGGTACAATGTGCTGGTTTTATATACAATTTGAAATACTTTCATCAAACTGGTTAACATAGCCTTCATGGTATTTTCTTAGTTATTGTGTTAAGACATTTATATTCTACATTTTGTAACTTTCACATGTACCCTTGTAAGATGCACCACCATAGGTGTGGTCCCACCGACTACCCTCCCTCCATCCATCCTCCCCCCTCCCCTCCCTTTCCCCTTTCCCCATTTTCTTGGGCTATAATTGGGTTATCGCTTTCCTATTAAAGCTATAAATTAGTTTCATAATAGGACTGAGTACATTGGATACTTTTTCTTCCATTCTTGAGATACTTTGCTACAAAGAACTTGTTCTGGCTCCATCCATGTAAACATGAAAGAGGTAAAGTTTGCCAGCTGGCAATATAGCTCAAGGAATTTTAAGTCAAATGTCAAGTCCCAATTCTATTTTCAAATATTTAACAAATACTCTAAATTTTCCCATGTTCCATATTATTACCCTACCATCATCACCACCAGTAAGTCCGTAGTTTAACTTGTTCCATCATTAGCTGCCAAAGTTCTACATATCAAGCCTGTACTAACACCTTGGAACATATCAAGATCTTGCTAAGATCCAAATTCTAAATTCAAGATCATCACTCCAAATCATGTATCTTGCCTTTATGAATATATTAATTGTTTTATGACACATTCCCCTTGATTACTGGATCTTTGACTATTAAACATATTAAAAGCCCAGTGATTTGTCTTTTCTTTTCTTTCTTTCTTTTTTTTTTTTTTTTGAGACAGAGCCTCAAGCTGTCCCCCTGGATAGAGTGCCATGGCATCACAGCTCACAGCAACCTCCAACTCCTGGGCTCAAGTGAGTCTCCTGCCTCAGCTTCCCAAGTAGCTGGGACCACAGATGTCCACCACAATGCCCGGCTATTTTTGGGTTGCAGCTGTCATTGTTGTTTGGCGGGCCCAGACTGGATTTGAACCTGCCACCTTAGGTGTATGTGGCTGGCGCCTTAGCCACTTGAGCCACAGGCGCAGAGCCTGATTTGTCTTTTCAAAATGGACTATATGTTGTCCTAAAGAATAGACCACAGTTGCTCTTTTACTTTTTATTTTTTTAATTTTCAACATATGTTGAATTTTTTTTTATTGTTTGAGATTCACTGAAGGCATAAAAAGTTAGGTAATGCTCATCACATTTGTTAAAGTCCCTCTTATAATTGTGTTCTGCCCCCAAGAAGTGTGCCATACACTGTGACCTGCATCCCTCTCCCCTCCCTACAGTTGCTCTTTTGTAATTCCATTAATTCCATTGCAATTCCACTAATATGCTTTTTACACACAGCATTATTTATCTTTGTTCTGAGCTGACAGAAAGCCTAGAAAGAGCAAGTTTTTTACCCTTACAAAAGCCAGACATTTGTCTACTCATGAAATATTACAACCAATTTTTCTGAACAAATGCTGTCAGTGTAACCTGGTTTCTTGTACCCTCAATGAATCCCCAACAATAAATTTAAAAAAAAAAGTTTAGTTAAATATTGTCATCTTAATTGATATTTTTTAAAAAAAGAAAAAGGTACCAGATAGTGCTATCTGCTAATCATAAAAAGCAAATTCTCTGTAGAAATAGTTACAGAGACTTTGACTTTAAGAAAGGATCTCCTGGCTCAGTGCCTATAGCTCAACCGGCTAAGGTGCCAGCCACGTACCCCTAAGGTGGCGGGTTCGAATCCCCAGCCCGGACCCACCAAACAACAATGACGGCTGCAACCAAAAAATAGCCGGGCATTGTGGCGGGCACCTGTAGTCCCAGCTACTTGGGAGGTGGAGGCAAGAGACTCACTTGAGCCCAGGAGTTGGAGGTTGCTGTGAGCTGTAATGCCACGGCACTCTACCCAGGGGGACAGCTTAAGGCTCTGTCTCAAAAAAAAAAAAAAAAGAAAGAAAGGATCTCCTGAGGTTTATCTTATAGGGGTACAGGCGAATCTTTCTAAGAGTAAAATGTGAACGTTTTAAAGCAGTAACTGAGAAAATGACAGAAAAAGAAAGAAAGGATCTCATGGGTGGCGCCTGTGGCTCAAAATGGTAGAGTGCCGACCCCATATGCTGGAGGTGGTGGGTTCAGTCCTGGCAAAAAAAAAAAAAAAAAAAGGATTTCATCTGAGAAGACGAGTGGATGATATAAGGTATAGGATACCTTATATGGGTATAAAAGTGTACCCATACTTATAGGGGGATTCTACATATATTTTTCTCATCTGGCCCTCACATTTACACCTTACCAATTGTTTTTAAAGTATATAAGCTATTAAAAAAGTATTGAAAGAGGAAAACTCTATATTATGCTGTAGAATAAGTTCATACTGCTCTGTTACTCTAACTCTCCTGCTGCTGTGGCTACTTTGTTAAAAAAAAAAATTAGTAGATTCATAGACATGAGCTATTCAGTGGCAAGTTAAAAAGTGCTCAATACAGCTTTTGAGAGAACGATGGCCGCTGTAATTATCAAGACTACAGGTGGAGTAGAACTAGTGTGGTTGCTTCATTCACTCATTTCTTATAAGCAAAGGCCAGCAAGTAAGTGATATACATTTACCTATGTAAATGATAATGATGAGATAGAGAGATAGAGATGGAGAAATTTTACAACAAATAAATTTAAAGGTGAAAGGGTCTAACATACCAAAGGAAAACAATGCTCCCATGTTTCTCTGTCTTTGATGGGGAACGATCAAAACATGGAGGAAGCTAGAAAGACTCAGGCTAATGGGAAGAAGAGCTGTGGGCAGCAATGACTTGGGGGTTAAAAAATAAAAGTAAGTTACTATATTAGCATCCCAAACACCTGGAAATTTAGCAGGATGTAGATTTGTAATTTCTACATCAAGTATATTTTGTATACTTCTGATAAACATTATTGGTGGTCAATTTAATTATTATACAAAACTGTCATTATTTCAAGAATGACAGGGATAACAAAAAATAATACTTACTGATCCATAGAGCTCTCCTTTGTCATTCATTCCCAGGTAAAGACCACTGTCCACACCTCGAATACTGACCAGTCCCACTGCCACGCTGATGAATTCTAGGATACCTGAATTTATAAGCAAGTGGATAAAAACATAAATGATTCACATTCATGAATGAATAGTGGACTCATGAAAGTCTTCCAAAGAGTAGCCGTAGTAGACCGATATTTCTAAATATAATGATGTTCCTGGAAGCCCCCTGTAAACTGAAAAGTGCTATGCAACTGTTTTGGTTTTTTTTCCTTTTTTTTTTTTTTTATTAAATCATAACTGTGTACATTAATGCAATCATGGGGTACAGTGAGGTGTTTTCATATACAATTTGAAATATTTTCATCAAACTGGTTAACTTAGCCTTCATGTCATTTTCTTAGTTATTGTGTTAAGACGTTTATATTCTACTTTTAGAAAGATTCCCTTGTACCCTTGTGAGATAAACCACAGAGGTGATCCCTCCAATCACTCTCCCTCCACCCATTCACCTGCCCTCCGCAACTGTTTTGTTATTATAATCTTCCCGTTTTAGAGATGAAAAGAGGCTAAAAAGGAAAATATTGTTCCTCATGGTATAATGTTAAGGGTGTGAAATCTTAAACCAGACTGACCTAGGTTTCAATCGTAGTTCAGCAACTTACTAACTAGCTGTGTAGGCAAATCATTTGTGTTTTTTGAATTTCAGTCTCCTCAGATGCAAAATGTGTGAACTCTCTGCCCCCAGGAGAGTGGAGGAGGAGCAGCAGGTTTAACCATTCAATACCTTGAAGCTATTATTATCATAAATTAATATATAATAGAGGTGTTCTCAGTTCTCCTCAATTCCTTTAGTTAATTACAACCTTTTTCTATTAGTTGCTTTGTTTTTATTTATGATGAATCGAGTTGACCTTTTCCTAGCAAGTAGTAGCATACCTTATTTTTTTTAATTATTTTTTATTAAATCATAACTTTGTACATTGATGCATTTAGGGGGTTCAGGGTACTGCTTTGATATACAATGTGAAATGTTTACATTAAACTAAGTAAGACATCCACCACAATTATACTTATTTCTTAATAGTTTTGAAATGTACCATTGCATCATGGATATTAGGTGAGGTCCCCCCAAATAGCCTCCTTCCTCCCATCTCCCCCCTCCCCTCCCCTCTCTCTCCTCTTGCCTTCTAATGTCTGGACTATAGTTATGTTTTGCCATTCATATGAGTGTGTAGGTGGTTATATATTGATTTCATAGTAGGATTGAGTACATTAAATACTTTTTTCCCATTATTGAGATACTTTACTAAGAAGAATATGTTTCTACCGCTTATAAGGGGCTTCTACATATATTTTCTCATCTGGCCCTAAAAAACAACTCCTTAAGAAAGGTAGGAAAAATATTATTAGCCCCATTTTACATACAAAGAAACTGAGGCCCAAAAGGACACTGACATGCCTAAGGGACACGGCATTTGCTTCTACTTCAGGACAGTTTCACTCTATGTATTAAATAATATGCTATGTTTCCTGGTATGTGATTCCTAAAAATAAATTAAGTTAAATATGATAGACAAATACTATGAATTTAGCATGCAAATATATTTGGCTATCAATAACTTTCTAGAATTATTTTCATTTATTAATAGGTAAACTAGTATCAAAAACTGTCCACTTAATATACCAATACAGCATTATTTAAAAAATAAAAATTAGAAAACACCTCCCCCTGCATTACCCTTTTTTTTTTTTTCTGCACACACTAACCTTTGGACAAATGTCTGTTAGTTCTTCCCCTTAGACTCTACTGGAAAAGAATAGCTGCACTTTCCAAGCTCAGAACTGCCTCCCTCCATCGCTGTCTCCCTTCACCCCTTCACCCCATCTGAAGCTCTACAAACAGTATAATGTGTAGCACTTAGCCTGACTCTTGCTCTTATTTCTTGATTTATTGTACAAGTTCCTGTTTGGACACGTGATACTCTCAAAGCCAAGGGAAAGTACAGAATCTGACTATTTGCTGATACCGAGGGCTCTATTCTCTCCAAAGTCTAATTTACTCTTTGGCAGAAACATAGATTCTTAGCAAGACAAATGAGCTCTTTCAAACTATTAGGAGACGATGTAGAAGGCTAAAGCTATCAAGCATCTCACCGCAACAATACGCCACTAAATAGTCTCTAAGTGGCTTGAAAGAGCCAGTGTCCCTAATTGAGAGCCCGAGGCAAAGAGAAGATAAGATACAGCAAGAAGACCCAGATTCTATAGGATAGCCGCCTGGATAACAAATATATATAGGTAGAGAATAAAGGAAAATCAGACTCACTGCCAAGCTCATGAGTGAAGGATTCCCAAACAAAACATAGGCCCAAACTACAGTTGGTAGAAAAAAAATATTAAGAGAATTTTATACAAATGTATAATTACTTTAAATTAAGTTAATTTAACTATTACATTTCAATTAAAAAGTACACCAAGGCTGACATGCAACTTAATTCTCTTTAAGTATCTGATTTACATTAAGATGTTCTTGTCTGGCTCAGCGCCTGTGGCTCAAGTGGCTAAGGCACCAGCCACATACACCTGAGCTGGCAGGTTCAAATGCAGCCCCGGCCTGCCAAACAACAATGACGGCGGCAAGCAAAAAATAGCTGGGCATTGTGACAGGCGCCTGTAGTCCCAGCTACTTGGGAGGCAGAGGCAGGAGACTCGCTTGAGCCCAGGAGTTGGAGGTTGCTGTGAGCTGTGATGTCACAGCTCTCTACCCAGGGGGGACAGCTTGAGGCTCTGTCTCAAAAAAAAAAAAAATGTTCTTGTCTTTCAAAAACTAGGAGCCGATTAACTGATCAGAATGATAGAAAATAAGTTTTCACGCACCATAATATATACATTTAATTTCTGTATAAGCTAATTACATAACAGATCTCATAAATATTCAATTTTCTTGGAAAACTAAATGGTAAGCCACTTACTTATACTTCTCATGTTAAGATAAGGTACTCACCTTGCTAAAAAAAACTACATAGCAGTTAGGAAGAAAAAAAGATTGTATATATTCCTGGAATGATGATATGCAGTGTTTCAACTTATGAAATGACATTCATAACCTTATACATAACCAGGCATACATAATTTTGCAATGGCTCGTGGGGCCGATGGGAAAAGGGTTCTGTGGTTTTTGTGTTCCTCTTAAAGATTTTAGTCACACTTTTTAATTCCGATCCTTTTTCTCCTTGAGGAAATAGGATACCACATAGTAATTTGTAATCATTTGATTCTTAAATGAGATTTGACAAGTCTTTCTTATTTATAATATGAGGTGGCAACTAAGCTAATTCCTTCACAAAGAGTAGACATGAAAAACTTTCCTTAAGAGGTAATCACAGATTTTAGATAGATTATCTAATGCCCAGTGTCCCATAAAAAGACTTGGAGGTACTTTGTCTTTCTGGTATCATTTTCAAAGCCAGCCTTTTTTTAAATCATAATAAACAGGTGAGTCAACCCACAATGCAACCACATCAGACAAATCTACGGAGAATAGGGGAGAATAAAGGAAAAGCCTTTAAAGGAATATGTTTGATCTCAGGCTAAACTTTTTTTTAAAGCCATGATTCCGTGTTTATGTATTAGGTAAGGTCTCCTACAGTACTACTATGCAGAAAAACTCTATTATAACTACAGAGATAACTCAGATAGGAAGTTATTTTGACCTCATTGGGACTTTTCTATGTATATTCTATTGATGTGGTTTTGAATTTTAAAAATACAGCATTCTGAGTGTTTATTTGATCGTGGGCAAATTAGTATAAAATGTCAAAAATGTCATTTAGCCATTTCTGAGTTTTTTCAAAATTCTTACTTTGATGACACGGATAAGCATTTAATGGGATAGTAACAAATTAATTTAATAATTAGTAAAAGAAGCACTAGCCAAAGAAGGCAAACATAGAAAGCAGTAATATATAGGTTAAATATAAACTTTCTTTTCACTCTCTCTTGCAGTAAGTTATGATGTTTAAGAATTGAAGGACAAAGGATGCAGTATAGTGTATCGTATGGAAGCTGTTCACTCCTCTGGGTTACCAGACTAATCTGGGTTATTTCCTTTTGTATGACAGCGAGTATTTTGTTTCTGTACACATATATAGCCTCTGACCGTAGAGTAACTCACACCAGCACATAATCACTCTACAACATATTTTTGCAGCCACTAATTATTCAAAATCATTGTCAAAACATTGTAGCCAAATGGTAATTCTCATAGGAAACATCCATTCCTAAAGAAACGGATTTAAATACCATTGATGAACATTGTCAAGTTAACAAATATCTACTAATCTCTCCCCATAGGGTCAGTCTTATAAACAGACACAAAACAGAAGAGATAGATAGATAGATGATAGATAAATGATAAATAAGACAGATACATGATGTTGTTGATGATAGATAATCTGTCTTTGGGAGATTACAGTTGAATTGCATGTGTCTTAAAGGCAGGATTTCCAGGACTACACCGTGTGAGGCAGGGGGACAATCTGAGTATTACCTAAGTTTAACTTCTATCTGCTCTTCCTACAAATATTATCACACTTGTGTCCATTTGTAAATCTTTCAGGTAGCTGGAAAATTTTTCTGTATCAGCCGAGTATAGTCATCCTTGAAGGCAGCACACGGAGCCACCTGGTGTCAGCAAAGTTCTTTAGAATCAGAATCTCAAGCCTCCTCACTTGAAAAAATACTTTTCCAAAGTGACCCCAGGTCATGACACTCTTGACTGATAGTCAATGGGAATGGGGAAGAAAGAGATCAGTGGAGTCTGCAAACACATGGGTTTTTAAAAGTTAATTTTCTAAGCCTTTAAGTGCTACCAAATGACCACCACATGCTATTTCTACATCTAGAATTACAAATGCCCCTCTAACAGAGATTTACACTTCTCCAGAGTTTTAATGAGTTCTAGGAGTCAAGGGGATGGGGACAAGATAAAGAGAGGGCCATTCAGAGACGGGTGCTCAAAGAATTCCACGGTACAGAGAAGGGAAAGAAAAACCAACTCCCTGTTGCCTTTTCTCATTGCGAGCTGACAAGTAACTGGTATTTTACACACACACACACCTCCAATGATGTCACAAGTTGGATCAAAATCTTTGGAGATTGCTAGCGGGTTAACTCAAACATAATGAAAACCTCAGCTGTCGGGGAAAGATCCTGGAATGCTAGAACCAGAGTGACCACTGAATTCAACCCCATCCTTGCACGGCCAAGAAAATTGCGCCTCAGACGTAGAAGGACGCTTGCTAGTTACACAGCTCCTTAAGGAGTAATTAACAATAGAGACCTTCCCGGTCTGGTATCTGTAGCGGGCGCAGTCGTAACAATCATTCCCTTGTTTCTGTCTCTTAACCCCTTCTCCTCCGGAGCACTGCTGGAGGTATTCTGAGACGCGTCCCTCCGTGTTCCCACCCGTATCTTCTTTCGTTTTTTCATTTCCTCTTACCCAAGGTCAATACCAAGATCCTCGCTTTCCGGTTTCACAATTTCTAAAGAGGATCTTGGCTGAAGAGCTGGGAGGGCTCAGTGGCCAGGTAGCCCCCCGCCCCCATTCTTTTCTCAGTCCTGAGTCCGACGGCAGGGACGGTGCCCACGGAAAGCTCCTGTTACCCCTTCAGGAGAACATTTACGGTTCCCTAAGCAGACGCTGAACGCTGCATCTTATGCAAGAGCGACCCCCCCGCAGTAGCCACAGGTGCATAAGCCCACTGCATAAATTAAAGTTTTTAGTTTTTCCGGGCATGTTTCTAAAGTAGCATATATTTTCTGCTATTAAATTTTGTAAAGTGAGCAGGATTGGGGAAATGTAGGAGAAAATAGTATAGGAGTTTGTTTGTTTGTTTGTTTGTTTGTTTTTAATGCCTGCAGGTAAGGAACGCAAGAACTGTGATTCCCAGTCCAAGTCTCGGTGTTTCCTGGCAGCAGAAAGGGCCGGGCCAGGAGGCAACGTAGCAAGGAGGATCGGAAGCTCCCACCCTTTCTCCTCCCGCCCCCCGGGTCTGGAGCTGCAGGCTGCAGCCACCAGCAGGCAGGAGAATTTCTCCAGGTCCCTGCGGTGGCCCGCGCCCTTCAGCCCCAGCCTGCGTCTCGCACCAGATGGGGGGTGGGGGGCGCCGGGGAGGTCGAGGAGCGGAGCTGCGGGTGGGCGTGGGACTCGGTACCTACCGAAGAGGCTGTGGTCCTGACGGGTGCCCTGCACGCTGCCGTCGGGCAGGATCTGCAGGTGGAAGCCGGTGCGGCAGTAGAGCTGGCGGCGGCGCAGGATGCCGTGCAGGTGCGCCAGCTCGGCCGCCCCCGGCCCGCCGCGCGCGCCCCGCTCCGCCGCGCCCCTGCGCTCGCCCAGCAGCGGCGGCCGCTCCCCCGCGGGGGGCAGGAGGAAGTGGGAGCCCACCTGCTGGCCCAGGCCCTCCAGGCCACCCAGGAAGCCCCCGACTTCGGCTAAGGGAGCCATGGAGGGTCCCGGGGGAGGGGGAGAGGCGGAGGATCCGGAAAACAAAAGACCCCCCCCAGTAAAAAGTGTGCCGGGAGTAAGGGGGGGACAGAGAAAAATTATAGCAAAACAAACGCAAAAAGTTAGGGCCTGGTTACTCCTGTGAGGTCGCAAGAAGGACTTGGCATTGAAATAGCTGGAAAGCTGTCAATGTCTCGGCGCGATCTTCTCTCCTTGGGTAGGTGGGAGCCGGCGGCTGGCTTTGCAAAAACATCTGTAGCTGCTGCTGCCAATACTGGGCCTGGGGTTGGGGGCTGGGGCTCCAACTCCGCAAACTGATCGGATCTGAGTCCTGTGTACATACACACCCAGTATATATGCGGGTCCTCTTGACATATGCTAATCAAGCCCTTTCATGCGCGCTGGGGAGGTTCTGTTTGAAATCTTAAACCGACCTCCTCTCAACACGTTTTTGCTCTTCGGAAGTGACCATAAGGGGCCCTTAATTGTTCTCTATCCCTGCCCTGGCAAAAATCTTTCCAGCACCGGACCAAACCTAGCCGGCGACTTCGGGGAGACGCAGCCGAGACCCCTCTTTGGGGTTCTCTTTGGGACAGCGGCGATGATGTAGAGTAGCCTTTGATGTCGGCTACTCTGCAGCGATAGAGCGGGGCCAGGTATATGGAAGAGGAAGGGAGGAGGGTGGGAAGGCGGAGTGGGGAGAGAGAGAGAGAAGGACGGGATGGGCAGGAGGAGGAAGAGGAGAACTGGACTCCTTGGGAGCTGCTGGACAGGTGCAGAGAAAGGTAAATGAGGGGGGAAGGAAAAAGGGCGTTACCTGAGGCTTAGACCTGCCCAGACACACATGAAAGGGAAATCAAAGCTTTGGCAGTTTAACTCACTAATTTCAAAACACTAATAAAATGTACAAGCATTACTCTTTTCTTTTATCATTTAGATGGGGGATTTTCTTTACATAATCACAGTTAGGTTAGGAACACCCTCCCCCCTTCCTAAGTTCTCTTTAATGTTTATTTTTACTCAGCACATGAGATAGCCAAGATTATTACCACAAATATACATACACGTGTGTCTATATGAAAGTTTTAAATTGTGTGCTAAGGTCATGAACTTTTAATGAGCATAATAGGATGATAGAATCAAGAGATTTAGAGGAAAGCCAAATAAACTGAAAAGAAATGGTTTACATTCTTATATTTTGCCATGAATAGAAAATGAACCTCTGGAATAGGGGCACAAAAGATGAGCCACCTCTGAGCCCCTGATACAATCTAAGAGCAGGTTCTTGCACTTCTTAGTTGCGTTTTCTTAAATTCTAGATTTTTTTTTTTGTTCACGGTTTAATTATACACTTTAAAAGCAAGTAAGTGGAAATAGCACTGCTTTGAGACTTCAAAAATTACCGGTGAAATTTAAGAGTGCATATTTGACATTTTGGTGGTGTAGCACGAGTTACCTTCAAGATCTTCCCATTAAAATTTTTCAGTGGCAGAAGAGTTGAGAATCAGTTGGCAAATTTATGCTTCCCCTGAGCAAAAAGTTTTAGGCAATCACTGGAGATTACTTTCTCCACCCTGTTGTGGTCTGTTCAGCAAAAGCCTAAACCGGGGAGCTCAGTTGGATTTGGCTGGTTTATTTCACTTGCTCTGAAGGTTTCTTTTCTAATTAATTGGCAGGTGCTTTAAAGTCGGTATAGTTACACCTTTTTATCACTAGGGGCCTAAGTAATCACCCTTGTGCAACCAAGTTATAAAAGAGTCCTTAAAGCAAGTGATTTACTGTTGATAGATATGAAATAAAGCAAAAACACTGGCTAAAAACAATAAACAGATCAATCACCTCAGAAATGTATATTGCTAAGTCTGTTTAAAAGGTTGCGCTAGGTAAATGTTACATTATTTCACCTTTCAAATAACAGCAGTCTGTCTTGTGGTAGGACCCCCAAATCCACCATCATCAAGATTTCAAAGCACATCTGTGTAAACATTATCACATCAGTGTAAAACATCAACCAATGAGCTTTTACTTTGAACCAAATCTTCTTAATTGCAGTGTTAAATCAAAGAAAGTTAGATCAAAGTTGTGTGGCTCTCATAGCAGGATAACTAGCCAGTACATACATTGATCACTTGTGAAGAGGTGATGCTTAAAGGTTTTAAACTTAGATCGGTGCCTTTTTAATGAGGTTGGTTTTAAGGTCTAATTTCTGTGCAACATATAATGCTGTTAATTATTCAACAATGGGTATATATCATTGTCACTTGCTCCTAGAAGTACTAGTTCAGTCTATAAAATATTTTTCCACATGAACTTTTTGTGTGATCGATAGCTCGTAGACTGTTTAAGTCTCTTGTATTCTGTAGTATACACACACACACACACACACATACACACTCTAAAATACAGGACATTTTTCACCCATAGTCACCAAAGCCCAGATAATTTAATAATAGAACTACCTTCTCTTTCAATACTAAGCATGTTCATGTGCATTATCTTTATTTAATCCCCACAATAACTCTATAAGACAGGTACATCCTGCTTTGCAGAGAGAAAAAAAAAAAAAGAAATTGTCCTAGATTCTAGTGCAGGATTCAGTCCAGAGTCCAACATCCCAGGGAAATGTTCTTAAACTCTACTCATGTCTCTGCTTCTTCTTTTTCAAAATGACGACAATGAATGTAATTCCTGCTTCCTTCACTATGTCTAGGATTGCTATGAGACTTAACTGTGAAAATGTATAGAAAGTGGTTGTAACACTATAAAGTCTTTATGCATAGAGCACGCTAGGCAATTTCACTGGTGAAAATTTGTGCTCTATAGCTTAGCAAATATAATTGGTTTGAAATACCAAAAAAAAAAATCTTTTCTTCCCCCCCAAACCAAACCTTTAATGTGCACGTTTTGAATGGTGCTTAATGCCATTTTATAAAGGCCGAGAATAGCAACAAAAAGATAAGGATTTCTTTTGTTTGTACTAGTCATGTGACAGGAAAAGATAACACTAA
Organism: Galago senegalensis; assembly: GCA_963575145.1. NCBI lineage: Eukaryota > Metazoa > Chordata > Mammalia > Primates > Galagidae > Galago > Galago senegalensis. Next base: position 1,767 of record CAUYTI010079556.1, on the reverse strand, counting down.
AGATTTTTTTTTTTGCACATACTGTGATGATATCATGGGAAGTTAAATAATTTTGAAGAGTGTTTTACAAGAGTGCATTATTCAACTTTTAAGTATACACTGCAATCTAATCAACGTTGCCTATGCTTCCTAGAGACCACACTTGCCTTGCTGTTATACAAACAGGTGGTACAACCTCTACTTCCACAAAATGTAGTTACAGTTTCCTGACAATATAGTCCGCCCATGGCTTTTTAGTCAGCCTATTGTCATGAATCTCTGTTTTTACACGTAAGAAAGGAATTAATACCTTTTGATGCTGCCTCTATGTGCATTTAACTTGAGAAAAAGAAACAGAGCTGATTTACTTATTTTTTTGAGACAGAGCCTCAAGCTGTCCCCCTGGGTAGAGTGCCATAGCATCACAGCTCACAGCAACCTCCAACTTCTAGGCTCAAGCAATTCTCCTGCTTCCACCTCCCAAGTAGCTGGGACTACAGGTGCCCACCACAACGCCTGGCTATTTTTTGGTTGCAGCCGTCACCGTTGTTTGATGGGCCCAGGCTGGATAAGAACCTGCCAGTTCAGGCATATGTGGCTGGCGCCTTAGCCACTTGAGCCACAGGCCTCAAGCCAACAGAGTTTATTTAAAAGTCATGACTTAGGGCCACGCTTGTGGCTCAAAGGAGTAGGGCACCGGCCCTGGCCAAAAGCTGCAAAAACAAAAGTCATGATTTACAATAAAATAAAAGTACATCAGTACAACATCATTCATTATTTATAATTACAAAATGTTGGTGATGACATAAATTTCTATACATAGAAAAGTGAATAAATTAGGGTATATTCACACAATGGAGCATTAGATGGCTGGAAAAAAAGAGTAAGAAAGATCTCTATAAACTAAAATGGAGTATTTCTGGGATATATTGTTAATTAAAATACAAAAGTACAAAAGAGTATATATGGTGTGTTACCTTTTTTCTCTATAAAAGAAGGAAAATGGTAGACTCCTAGTTGTATATGCTTATTTTCCAATAATAAACACAAGACTTATGAACCAAAAACTATAAAGATCTTGGTTACCTGGTGAAGTCGTTTACCAAGGGATGGATGTGAATGGAGTGGAAGGGATGGCGAGGTGACACTTCTCTGAAAACTGTTTATAGAGAAAAATCAATGTTTTACATTGTTTAAAAAGTAAAATTAACGAAGATTGGGGGAAATACAACAAATGGAGGAACAACTGAACTTAACTATATTCAAGTGAATAATGTAACCATACATTAGGTAGGTATGATAATAGGATGTTTTAATTTTTTATTTTTTTATTAATTTTTTTTTATTAAATCATAACTGTACATTGATGCATTTATGGGGTTCAGGGTACTGCTTCAATATACAATGTGAAATGTTTACCTTGAACCAAGTAACACATCCATCATAAGTATACTCATTTCTTAATAGTTTTGAAATGTACCATTGCATCATGCACATTAGGTGAGGTCCCCCCGAATGCCCTCCCTTCTCCCAGATCCCCCCTCCCCACCGGTCTCTTCCTCTTCGCTTCTACTTTATGGACTATAGTTATGTTTTGCCATTCATATGATTGTGTAGGTGGTTATATATTGATTTAATAGGATATTTTTTATTTATTTATTTATTTATTTATTTTTGAGACAGAGCCTCAAGCTGTCCCCCTGGGTAGAGTGCCGTGGCATTACAGCTCACAGCAACCTCCAACTCCTGGGCTCAAGCGAGTCTCTTGCCTCCACCTCCCAAGTAGCT